>JANAVB010024994.1:10841003-10945365 GCA_029216955.1 Iris pallida
TCAATGAAGGTGACAAAGTATCTTGCACCACCAAGAGTGTTAGTAGTCATAGGCCCGCAAACATCAGAGTAAACAACATCCAGTACATTGGGTTTTCTAGTTGCAGCCTTATAATGAAATGAAACTCTATGTTGTTTTCCAGCCAAACAATCAGTGCAAGGTTCAAGAGGTGTACCTTTCGATTTCAACCCGGTCAAAACCTCTCTTTTGGCTAGAATTTGCAATCCCTTTTCACTCATATGACCCAGTCGCTTGTGCCATAACCCAATTGATCCTGATTGGTCGATTGCTGCATTAACTTGCTGATTGTTGATCTTAGCATATGTCATATAGAGTGTGTCCTTTTTTTCCCTTTACCAAGCACTAGGGAGTCTTTGCTGAGTTTCCATTTGCCTCTACTAAACACATTGGTGTAGCCTTCATCATCCATTATGCCAGTGGATATCAAGTTGAGACGCATGTCTGGAACATGTCTCACATTCTTGAGAATCAAGGGGCAGCCAATGTTGGTCTCAAGAGCTATTTCTCCTTTTTCCACAATCTTAGAAACTTTTTCATTTTCCATCCTCACATTTTGAAGTCTCCGCTTGTGTAGGTTGTGAAGAATTCTTTTCTGAAAGTAACATAGAATGATGCACCAGAGTCTACAATCCAGCATGAATCTTGAGAGGTTATATTAACAAGACTATCATCACAAATGATGATATTTTATCACCTTTTGAAGCAGTGGCAGTTGTGTCTTTGGCTTCATTCTTCTCGTTTGATTCATTTATCTTTTCCTTTTTGAGTTTTCTGCATTCTCTTTTCATATGACCCTTAAGGCTACAATAAAGCATTCTATCTCCTTTCTTGGTTTGAAAGTGCCTCTGGAATGATCTTTTGGCCTGCTTTTGGAGCGGTCACGGTTGTGGAATTTTCTTTGATGAGTTCTTCTACGATTCTCAGAAACAAGAGCATCTGACTCGGTTGTTATGCCTTGCTCTTTCGCCTCGCTTCTTCATTCAATAAACTATCCTGCACCAAGGTTAAAGTGATGACATCTTGAGGAGCGAAGTTGCTTAAGGAAACAACAAGTGTGTTCCAACTATCCGGTAACGAGATGAGTAGGAAAAGTGCCAATAGCTCATCTTCCAGCACCAGCTCATGTTTGAGAGTTGATTTACCAACTCTTGGAAATCACTCAAGTGTTCAGAAATACTTCGTCCGTCTTTGTATTTTAGGTTCACGAAACGTCGAATGAGTGACGCTTTGTTTTGAGGAGTCTCTTGCTCGTACATCGATGCTAACTTCATCAACATTTGATGAGAAACGGTTTCTTTGGAAACATGGTGAAAAATACTTTGGTCGATCCAAGGACGGATCTCTCCAATAGCTTTTCGATTTAGAATGGTCCAATCTTTTTCAGATTTGTCTTCTGGCTTCTGTCTATTGCAGAGTAACACTTCGTACAAATCCTTACAATAGAGGATATCTTTCATTCGCAGCCTCCATATGGAATAGTTTGAAGACGTGAGCTTAATAATGGTTGAGGAGGTAGAAGATAATGATTCTGCCATCACGATCAATAAGCTTGTGTGGCTTTGATACCAATTATTGGGTATGCACTGATACCGCTAATTGGGATGGAGATAGCTTACCCACTTAACGTGGGAGCTATAATGAGTTTAAGTTTAGCTTATCCGCTTAACACGGAGGCTAGAAAAGAAAAGAAATACAAACATACAAAAGACAAGAGAATTAATGAGGTTCGGCTATGTGCCTACGTCATCGGACAACAATAGTTCTTTTCTTTCTTCCTCCACTAAGAATAGTGGGATTACAGAGTTACAAACTCTCTCTTGGATACACTCAAGAAGATCTCTCTCATACACAAGTATGGAAGACACTTTGGTGAAGAAGCACCCAAGGTAGAAGCACGCCCGGAAGAACACCGCAAGCAAGGAGCACCAAGAGCACCACCACTTCAAGCACCAAGATCACAAAAGAGGATTAACCCAAATATCTCCCAAACCATCTCCTTATATAGCCATAAGGGAATGAACCTTCTCCTCCAAGATTCGTTCATGGAAGATGAATGAACCTTGGAAACTCCACAAGTCTTTAGCCTTTCTCCAAGTGAATGAACCTTGGGAACTCCAAATCCTTTCTCCAATTAAGGATGGACCACCCAACAGAAAGATTCTTCCCTTCTTGTCTGCAGATGCCAATATGGGCTGTGCAGTAGCACTTGGGACAGCAGGTAGGTACAGGTTTTGTATTGAGACAGCAGGCAATTGTAGACTTTTGTGGATATTACCTATGTCTTAGGAGTGGGGTGAGTGATACATATACATTTGTATGTGTGTGTGTGAATAGGTTGTGACAATTATGAATGTGTGGGACAGTGGTTGTTAGTGAGTGGTTAATGCAACTGTTGTTAGTAGTTTGTAAGGGAGGAAATGAAATATTAATGCACTAGGCAGTAGGAGAACCACTTATGCAGCCAACAGAAATTACCAACAACAGCAGTAAGATGCCCCGTTATGCATTGGGGCAGCAGCAGATTTGCTTCTCTGTACAGCAATTGAAAGTATGAGGGGGAAAAACAGTAGAAGGAATAACAACATTAGGCATTAGCAGTAATTAAGCAGTAGGTAGCAGGGCTAAATACAATAGTAGTAGTAGGAAGGCAGCAGGTTTTAGGAGATATTGAACTAGCAATTAGCTCTATCTATGCTGTAGGCAGTAGGATTTAAGGGGGGTTCCTCTAACAACAGTTGGTGTACCATTAATAGATAGATTACTAATATTATCCCTATGTATGTGTGGTCTATGAGATAAGTTATGTGTGTGATTAAGGATAGAGCATAGTTATGGATATAAAGGTTGATATAGGTAAAGTCCATACATAGGTAAATTGATATGCCACATGTGTTAGTAATGTATGGTAAATCATGTGTAATAGGTTTTAGCCTAAGTGGTGGTATATTGACAATATGTGGGTATGGTATATGGTAATTAACTTAGTATACCATGGTATATATATATATATATATATATATATATAATATATATATATATATATATATATATATATATATATATGATTTGTAGTATATAGGCAATACTTGCTGTATATATATATGATATGGATAAAGGGTATATAATATAGGTAAATATTTTGGGTAAGGGTAAATATCAAGGCCTAGGATAAAGGCTTTAGAGACAAGATTTGGCTTAGGTAGGGTATGAACCTACCAATAGGATTGTCGAGACCTAGAAAATCTATAGAGCCTAGAAAATAAGTTAGATGCTTGTTTTTAAATTCAAATATTGATGTGATCGATTCCTGCATATAGGTTCATTGGATCTGCACTCGGACACTGATTTGTGTTACTCAGGACCACAGGAGAATATATACATTCTCTGATAGTTTCCTTTATCTGATGACTACTATGGTACATGTACTAGTGATGTTATACTTGATTCCTCGACACGATGGTGTACGGATTGGTTCATATTGGATCCTCAATTATGAGATGTCACCTTCATATTGGACGTTGTTCATCATATTAATATTTAAACATTGTTCATTGTGAGGATATTAGATATTGTTCGTCGTGTTCATATTAGATACTGTTTCGTGATTCATTATTGTGACGTATCATGGTTGGATCCATTGTACTGGTCGGGCTAGGGAAATGCTATTTAGATATGTGATAATATCCTAGACATTGTGATAGTATAGACATTATGAGTGCTAATCATACATTTTATATATGATTAGCCAGATCTTATTAGACATTATGCAAGTTCCCAGACCTATCACATATCTAAACTAGTATTTTAAGACACATAGATAGTTGCAGTTAGTTTCCATTTCAATTTATATCATGTCTATTTCCACTTTTACTTGCCTATTTATCGTTCATTACCTGTCATCGCATTTATCGGCTCACCTTCTTATCAGTATTGCATTTACTATTGCTATTTTGTAGTCTTTATCATAATTATCGGAACTGCTGTCAAAGTTGTGCTCGTTTCATCCTGACTGGATAACATTTTTCAAGGATCGATCCGGGGGACTGGTATTCTACTTATTATGGAAACCAGGAGGTGTAAGAGCATAGTTGTCCCCTGTAGCTCATGAGTATATGAGTGACTGCCGGCAGGTCTAGTCGGATGACCTAGTTATATTAGTTTCTAGGTAAGCATTATAGTATCGGATTTGTCTCTGGCAACTATTAATACCTTGGGTTGTTGTTGTTAGCCCAATGATTATATCATGTTCTTGAATATGGCTAATCAATTAATTTTAACATAATGAGGTCACTAATATTCATGTAATTACTATCATGTTGCTACTTAAACATAGCATTGTCCTAATGTTAGCAGTGTCCGAATGTTCTATATCATATTTCTATGTTTGTATCATAATACGTCATATTACTTTGTTCGTCTAACATGTACTTTCAGACATGCGGTAAGCATGATCAAATCAGGACATATGCTGTCACTACCACATTTCTAGTATGAGGGTTTTTGTCATTTTGGGGTATTTTTAAATTTATTAGAATTAATTAGAATTTATGGGAATTTTTAGGAATTTATTTGGAATTGTTTGACTAGGTTGACTTTTGGCAAGTGTTGACTTTATAGACCTACCTAGAAACTAACCCTAGTTAGTGGGCCATGGTTAGGTCAAGAGACTCTAGTCTAACCTAGCCTAGCACTTGGTTTAAGTCATTTTAGCAAATAGGAATAGAAGTCATAAGTCATGACTTGTGGTTTAGAACCTTGTTTAAATCTAATCTACATTTAGCTTTGTAGTTGGCCCAAGGCCCAATAGCTTGACAAACCCTAACCCAATCCCCAAGTGGCCGGCCACCATATCCACCTAGGGAACCCAACTCTATAAATACTCTCTTAGTTTAGGGTTGCCTCTTTTAGGAAAGCTCAAGTTTAGAAGGAGGTGAGTTCTTGTCTTCATTAATTCATTTTAATTCCATAATAGGTCCTAAAATCTCCAAATCAGTTGCAATGGTTTCTAACACTGGTATTCTTGCTGTTATGGAGGTTTTGGTTTAGTTTGCTATTGTTGGAAGTGATTGGACATCAAGCAAGAGCTAGAAAGGCCATATCCATTGAAACTCACATAGAGGTAACTTCTCCAAATCTATGAAACTTCAGGTAGTCTTCACCAATAGGGAGCCCTAAGAGTCCCCCTAATGCCTGGTTAAGATTCGTGTCCTGTGTCAGTGGGTTCGTGTCCATTTTGGACAAGTATCAGAAGACTGCACAGGGGTTCGACCAAATGCCACAGAGGGCAGGTCGATCGGGTTATCCTGATTTTTGAATAGAAATAGGTTCTAGATCTAGCCTTTGGTTCCTGTCCTTGTGTCCTAGTTCTGTGTTCTGTGTCAGTTTGCTTGGTGGACACGCGTGCACACGGCCGCACTGCTGCAGGGATCCCCTGCCTATCGGGCACTGTAGCGGACACGACACGTAGCTTTTGGACTCGAAACTCGACACGAGGCTAGGGGCATGGAATGACACGCTATGTGTCAAGTCTCGCATGACCCCGAGTCGTGTCGCGAGAGTTATGAATCCCGCATGGGGATTTGCTAGGCTGTGCACTGGGTTTTTCCCCCACTGATATGCTACTCGTATTCGCTCTGGACACGTCGTAGACACTAGCCAGTGGGCCCATGAGGTAGCCCTATAGGTAGGCTACCTATGAGGGTGACCACGAGATCCTCCCGTGTCTTGTGTCGTACACACGACACAAGTGCACGTGTACACGAGACAGTACACTGACAGTGCACTGTGTGTGTGTTATATTGATTCTTGTTGTGGACACGTCGTATCTTGATATATTGGACATAAGACACTTCCTATATCATGTTCACACCCTATTTAGTATACTAACCAATGTTTTGGCACTTTAGTTATTTTAATCATCATTCAAATATTTCCCAAAAGTCTGATACATGTTTACATTCCCTCATTTTTCCAGTTTTTCGATTATGTAATTTGACATTCATTTTGATTAATTGATTGTAGCTAATTGCTGCTCGATTTTCTATTCTGGTCCTCCTATAAGTTATCTACCTATGTGCAAGTTTTGGGATGATTTTGTGGAGTTTGAAATTCAAATCTGATTTCTAGAGTGGGCTGTTTCAAAAGTCTGATTGGATTTCCTGAGTTTTCTTAATACTGTTCAATAATTTAAATCCTAATGTTGATGCTAATTACTGAGTTTTGATTCTAAGCATGTTCCTACACATTAGCTTCCCATGGTCAATTTAGGGCTGAATTGTTAAGGGTGGACTGTTAAATGGTAGATGTTTCATGATGTATCTGAATTAGTTTTATTATTGAAGTTCTTCATAAACCTGTTGATCCTTAACATTGTTCTCCTATTGAAAACTGAGGTTATTGAGTATGTACTGTTGGGTTCTTCAGACCTGAGATTGGAAGGGGGCAAGGAATTGGTTCCTTCCTTCCTTTTCGATTGAGCTCCAGTATTGGTTAAACCTGGGAATTGGTTTAGTTATTGTTAAAAACTGAGATTGGGTTGCTTGTTAACTGAGATTATATGGAACAATTCCAGTTTTGACTTAATATGGTTTTGTCCTTCCCTTTATCACTTTACTGTTCTTGATAACACATTTCTTCACTGTTTTGCTCTACTCTTCACAGTTGTATTCTTGCATTTACCTGTATAACCACACACACTTTACATTTCTTTCACTGTTGGTATTTCCTGCTGTCCAAACACCATTGCATATCACACACACAGCCTCCTCTTCACTGCTTTTGATTCCTGCAATGTTTTCCTGTACACTGTTGGTACACATGGCATACTGTTACATTTTGCTTACACTGCTAACTGTTGGTTCCTGCACACCCTTCACTGCTTAAGAATTTTCCTGAACATTATCTTCTCTTCACAGAGATTCCTGCACACTGTCTCCTTGTGTTTCCTGCACATTGCTTCACATATTGACACACACACTCACTAGCTCTCTCTTTCTATTTTAAGTATTGTGGTAGGCAATATATATGTATATATAGGATATGTATGAGTGCCTATATATATCTATATATAAATTCCTTGTTAGTTATGAGATAGGTTACATTAGCCTAGAGGGTGTACTATTTGTGTGAGTGTATATATATTGATATCTATACTTTCCTTGTTAGCTAATGTGGTAGATTTACTTAGCCTAGTTGTGTATATTGTGATGCTAATGTTTGGGTGTTAGTGAGATTGTGACTTGTTAAGAGTCTAGAAATTAGCTAGGCTATTTTATGATGAGACTAGTATAGGCTTGCTTAGCTTGATAGGAATGGTGCTAGCTAGTATAGGTTGGAATAGCCTAGTTTAGACTCAACTAGACTTGGTTGACCTAGTTTGACTTCTAGGGTTGACCAGGGTGACCAGAGTTGACCAAGAGTTGACTTTGGTCTAGATTGACTTAGAATCATATAGAATGCATAGTAGGACTTCATTTTGATATTCTGGACTTGTTGTGATCTGTGCTGTTCTGATTAGGTGCCAGACACCACTCCTTGGACAGTACGATTCATATGGACACTCAGATACAGGCGATTACTTTTCTCTGATCATTTCAATCCTGTTTAGAATTATTTCTTGCAGTAGATTACTTTACTTGTACTGTCACGTTGGTCACACGGATTGGTACTATATGGATCTCTACATGCGATGTTATCCCCCTCGGGAGCAACGGGTACATTGTGTCATGTGCGTTTCACTTCATCATGTACTCCTGTGCTTCTATTTTACATGTGCACTCCTGGAATCTTGTACTCTCATGTTCACGGCCCCCATGTATACTATCATGTGCACCCTATATGGGCCCCCATGTGATATCTTGTGCAATAACATAACCTGTTTAGATCCTTGTGTATTGATTGGGGATACGGGGGAGTTCTGTAGTAGTTGTGGAACAATTCTAAAGTAGTGTAGATCTTGTGCACCTCGATCTGTGCAAATTGTCATGTTCACATGTGCTATATCGTACTCTGACTCACTAGCCACTGTTAGTTCTTATGTATAGTAGATATTTACACAGTTCTCTTCCTGTTTACATACAGCATTTCTTCAGTACTCGTATCTTACTTTACTGCATGTTTTTATTTTCTAACCTGCTATGATCTGTTGAGATGTACTGTACGCTCCTATCCTGACTGGACCTGTTGAAAATATTATAGAGGACGGAGGAGGCTTGCCTAGACACCTACTACGGGGCAGCCCTAGATGACACCTGTGAGCTGGACCCTCAGGAGGATCCAGCAGTAGCTGAGGACCTTCCTCGACTGCCTAGACTAGATAGTTAGGCTATTATCTTTATGTAGTTGGATCATGTTCTAGTTAGACTCTATTTGGAGATCAGTTTTGTATATATTCTTTTATCTGAGATTTTGTATTGCTGGGATTATCTTAGACTACTGTTTTATCTATTGCATTTCCTTGAGTTCCATTTCATATCGTGCTATCTCTTCCTTAGTTGTGATTGAGTTCTATTACTATGTTACCCGTTCGGGGAGTATAAACTGTTTAGATGTATACTGTTAGATGATGTGACTTAGGACAGCGTTCTACCGCCGACATGCGGGTAGGCTGGACGTATTTACGTCGTGCCCTTACACTAGGGGTGCGGGTCGTGACACGTTTTTAGTGGTGGCCCATGCAGGTCTAGACTAGAAGTGTAGTGGTACTCGAACTAGAGTATCACTACAGCCTACTATAGGATATAGGACATTAATTTTAAGATACTCAATCACTTAGGAAAATTCCTTTTATTTATCTAAATCCTTGTCTGCTGATCCTTTGAATTATAATAGTCCGCCTTTGTTATTTCGCTTCTTTCTCAGAAATTGATACTCTTGTTTGTCTATCTTCAGGATGGTAGAGACTCGTTCGCAGCGTGCCGTCCATGAGGTGCTTTAGAGGGGACTGCTACCTCTCAGCCAGCACGGCGAGGCCAGGGGACTGCAGCTCTTGTCACTCAGCTGTGTTGAGACCTCGGCAGCCCAGCAGGGGGGTATGCATCCACTGACTGGGAGGCAGACCCGGTCTATCCAGACGATCCTTTCCAGCCACCACCGCCTCCAGGACATGTGGACGCAGCTCAGATGTTTGCATACTTCCAGCAGTTCATGGACCGACAGCAGCTCGGCAGGACAGAGGCATGGAGTTGGCTGTCACGACAGCCGCAGCTCGACCAGTGGTAGCAGCAGAGGGACACCAGGGATCGAGCAGTTTCAGAAGATGAGCCCCAGAGACTTCATGGGACAGAGGGGATCCTGTATGCCGACGGTGGATCGAGCATATGGAGAAGATCTTTCGCTTGGCCAGGATTCCTGCGGACCTTCAGATCGAGGCCGCAGCTAGTCGGATGCGAGATCTTGCTCGCACCTGGTATCAGTCGGACCCTAGGGGGGGTACCAGGGCAGACTTGGGAGCAGTTCAGGGGCTTCTTCAAGAAGAAGTTCTTTCCAGATTCAGCAGTCAGAGCCTTGGAGACACAGTTTGAGAGCTTGGTCCAGGGGAGCCTCTCCGTTGAGGAGTATGCGGGGGAGTTTGGCCGTCTCGGCAGGTTTGTTGAGGGGTTGAGCGAGACGGCGAAGGCCCAGAAGTTCCGGAAGGGTCTGGTCAAGGAGGTCAAGTCCCTGACCAAGGGGAACAGAGATGCTACATTTGAGGAGATCTTGACGGAAGCCCTGCTAGCAGAGGATGATCTTGAGCTTAGGCTCAATAGAGGGAGAGACCCAGTTGGGGGCAGTAGCAGCAGCGGAGGCCAGGCCAAGAGGCCTCACTTTCAGCACCAGCAGCCGAGGCAGTTTCAGCCAGCCGATTCAGCAGCAGTTCCAGCATCAGGCACCTAGGCAGACAGTCAGTTGTGCCTTCTACAAGAAGCCAGGGTATGGATAGAATGACTACAGGAAGAGGCTCGGGAGGTCCTCCTGTGCGGAGCAGTAGATCACCAGATGAGGGAGTGTCCTAGGTCTGTGGGACGAGCAGCTCAGAGAGGTGGAGCCAGAGCTCTAGTGGGCCAGCAGCGGGGACCAGCCCTGCCGACTCAGCAGCAGAGGTTTGTCCAGCACCAGCAGCAGGCCAGGGAGGCCAGCAGGGGCGAGCTTTTGCCATGGCAGCTAGAGAGACAGAGGTGACTGGAGAGCTGATTGCAGGTTCGATTCTTCTTGACTCCAGTCCAGTATTTGCATTGTTTGATTCCGGTGCATCGCATAGCTTCATTTCAGTATTTTACGATTAGACACGGTATCATAGCTGAATCGTTGCCTAGGACTTACAAGATCATGATCGGGGTGTGATATATCCTCGTGAGTGATGTTTGTAAGGGTCGGAGAGTAGTTTTGGGAGGCCGTGAGTTGGAGGTGAGCCTGCTCGTAATGCCATTGCCGAACTACGATATAGTACTAGCATAGATTGGTTGAGCAGGCACCACGCCAGCATTGATTGCAGGGGGTAGAGTTCTGTCAGAGCGCCGGGGGAGCCAGAGTTCGAGTACTTCAGACGTCAGGCAGAGCAGAGCAGCGGAGTCTTCTGTGGAGTCTCGGTCGAGGAGCAGACGATTCCACACCCCTTGATAGCAGAGTACATGGATGTTTTCCCGGAGGAGTTGCCGGGACTGCCACCAGACAGGGACATTGAGTTCTCGATAGACTTGGTTCCAGGAGCGAAGCCCATTTCTCAGCATGTCTATCGGGTGAACAACAGCGAGCTGGTGGAGCTGAAGAAGCAAGTGTATGAGCTACAGGACAAGGGCTTCATCCGCTCGAGTTCATCGCCATGGGGGCACCAGTGTTGTTCGTGCCGAAGAAGGATGGGTCAGTACGCATGTGTATTGACTATAGGGCACTCACAACCTCACGATCAAGAACAGATACCCACTGCGCGGATCAACGATCTGTTTGACCAGTTGAGCGGAGCTCGGGTATTTTCTAAGATTGATCTGAGGTCGGGATATCACCAGGTGAAGGTGAAGGGGGAGGTTATTCCCAAGACCGCTTCCAGGACGCGGTATGGGCAGTTCGAGTTTTTGGTTATGCCATTTGGGCTAACCAATGCACCCGCAGTATTTATGAACCTTATGAACAAGGTGTTCCATCAGTATCTGGATCAGTTTGTAGTAGTGTTTATTGATGATATCTTGATATATTCCAAAACTGAGGAGAAGCACGAGGAGCATTTGTGGAGTACTGGAGATTCTCAGGAAGGAGCAGCTTTACGGGAAGCTCTCCAAGTGTGAGTTCTTCTTGGACCGGGTGGATTTTTGGGGCATGTGGTGACTGGAGATGGTATCTCAGTTGACCCCAAGAAGATTGTAGCAGTTGAGGCATGGACAGCGCCGACTTCAGTTGCAGAGATCAGCTTCCTGGGGCTGGCAGGATATTACCGGAGATTTGTACAGGATTTCTCCCGGGTTGCAGAGCCGTTGACACGGCTGACCCGGAAGGGGAGTGAGTATGTTTGGTCAGAGGAGTGTCAGGCAGCTTTTGATGAGTTGAAGAAGTGGCTGACGACAGCTCTGATTCTGACGTTGCCTTCAGGATCAGATGGTTTCACTATTTATAGTGATGCTTCAGGGAAGGGGCTGGGTTGTGTGTTGCAGCAGCACGGAAAGCTAATTGCCTATGCTTTCAGGCAGTTACGTCCCATGAGAAGAACTTGGATGCATATAGGACCTGGAGCTGGCAGCAGTGATTTTTGCTTTGAAGCTGTGGAAGCATTATCTGTACGGTAAGAGGGTGGAGATCTTCACAGATCACAAGAGCCTAAAGTATGTGTTTACTCAGAAGGAGTTGAACATGAGACAGCGCAGATGGTTGGAGTTGATGAAGGACTTCGACATTGTACAGTATCATCCAGGGAAGGCCAACGTGGTTGCCGATGCCTTGAGTAGGTATCCGACAGCCATGTGTTTGACCATGGATCGGCATTTGCTTGCCGAATTGGAGAGCCTTGGGATTGAGGTGATCGTACCAGGAGTGCAGATACAGCTATGGGGGATGCAGATTCAGTCAGACTTGGTGGACAGGATAAGGCGGCCCAGTTCGAGGATGTGGCTTTTCAGAGTATCAGAGAGCAGATCAGTATAGGAGTGGGGGATCCTGAGTTCTCACTTGCAGAGGATGGTGCCCTGAGGTACGGTGCCAGGTTATGTGTGCCTAGCAGGGAGCTCAGAGAGCAGATTATGCAGGAGGCCCACAGATCTCAGTACTCTATACAGGGTGCCAACAAGATGTACCGAGATCTGGGAGCATGTATGGTGGTCAGGAATGAAGCGGGAGCTGTCCCAGTTCGTAGCTAGGTGCTTGTTCTGTCAGCAGGTCAAGGCAGAGAGACAGAGGGCCCGGTGGATTATTGCAGCCGCTGCCCATTCCCGAGTGGAAATGGGAGCATATCACGATGGACTTCGTATCAGGATTGCCGCGTACTCCAGGAGGAAAAGACGCGATTTGGGTCATCGTGGACAGGTTGACCAAATCGGCCCACTTCTTGCCCTTCAAGGTGGGTACGTCTACAGAGAGACTGGCGGAGATGTATATATGACAGATAGTTAGGATCCACGGAGTTCCGGTCAGCATTGTCTCAGATCAGGATAGCCGTTTTACTTTCCATTTTTGGAGGAGTCTGCAGACCAGCTTGGGCACTCAGCTCAAGTTCAGTACTGCATACCACCCCCAGACGGACGGACAGTCAGAGCGGACTATTCAGACTCTCGAGGATATGCTACGGACGTGCGTCCTGGACTTTGGAGGTTCCTGGGAGGATCATCTTCATTTGGTGGAGTTTGCCTATAACAATAGTTTCCAGGCCAGCATCGAGATGTCACCTTTCGAGGCTCTGTACGGGCGTAGGTGCCGTACACCCTTATCCTGGGATGATGTTGGTGAGCGAGCCTTGCTGGGGCCAGAGATGATTGTGGATGCGGCCGAGAAGGTGAAGCTCATCAGGGACAGACTTCGCGTGGCACAGGACAGACATCGGCACTGGGCCGATGGCCATCGGAGGCCCTTGGAGTTTGAGGTACAGATTAGAGTAGGATTAGATTTAGGTTGTTGTTTGTGATTTTGATCATGTTTGTTATTTATATTAATTGAGACCTTGCTTGTGATTAGGTCGGAGACCAGGTTTTCTTGAGGATATCTCCGACTCATGGTACGATACGTTTTGGTGGAGGCGGAAAGCTTAGCCCGCGCTTCATCGGCCCTTTCGTTATCAACGGGAGAGTCGGTGACGTGGCTTACAGGCTAGACTTGCCGCCTGCACTTGTGGGGGTCCACAACGTATTTCATGTATCACAGTTGAGACGGTACATGGCTGACTCTAGCCATGTGCTCGATCATTCGGAGATTGAGGTGGGTCCTTCTCTCAGCTATCCAGAGCAGCCTGTGGAGATTCTGGATCGACGGGAGAAGGTTCTGAGGAACCAGGTGATACCTTTGGTACGCGTCGCATGGAGGCATCATTCTCCAGGAGAGTCTACCTGGGAGCGGGAGGATGAGATGCGCAAGCGGTACCCTTATCTTTTTGGACCTTGAGGTATACTTTCTATCATTCTCATCAGTTGTATTTCGCCTTTCAATTTCGAGGACGAAATTCTTTTAAGGAGGGTAGATTTGTCACTACCACATTTCTAGTGTGAGGGTATTTTTGTCATTTTGGGGTATTTTTAAATTTATTAGAATTAATTAGAATTTATGGGAATTTTTAGGAATTTATTTGGAATTGTTTGACTAGGTTGACTTTTGGCTAGTGTTGACTTTGTAGACCTACCTAGAAACTAACCCTAGTTAGTGGGCCATGGTTAGGTCAAGAGACTCTAGTCTAACCTAGCCTAGCACTTGGTTTAAGTTATTTTAGCAAATAGGAATAGAAGTCATAAGTCATGACTTGTGGTTTAGAACCTTGTTTAAATCTAATCTACATTTAGCTTTGTAGTTGGCCCAAGGCCCAATAGCTTGACAAACCCTAACCCAATCCCCAAGTGGCCGGCCACCACATCCACCAAGGGAACCCAACTCTATAAATACTCTCTTAGTTTAGGGTTGCCTCTTTTAGGAAAGCTCAAGTTTAGAAGGAGGTGAGTTCTTGTCTTCATTAATTCATTTTAATTCCATAATAGGTCCTAAAATCTCCAAATCAGTTGCAATGGTTTCTAACACTGGTATTCTTGCTGTTATGGAGGTTTTGGTTCAGTTTGCTATTGATTGGAAGTGATTTGGACATCAAGCAAAGAGCTAGAAAGAGCCATTATCCATTGAAACTTCACATAGAGGTAACTTCTCCAAATTTCCATGAAACTTCATGTAGTCTTCACCAATAGGGAGCCCTAAGAGTCCCCCTAATGCCTGGTTAAGATTTGTGTCCTATGTCAGTGGGTTCGTGTCCATTTTGGACAAGTATCAGAAGACTGCACAGGGTGTTCGACCAAATGCCACAGAGGGCAGGTCGATCGGGTTATCCTAATATTTTTGAATAGGAAATAGGTTCTAGATCTAGCCTTTGGTTTCCTGTCCTTGTGTCCTAGTTTTTGGGTCGTTCTGTGTCAGTTTGCTTGTGTGGACACGCGCGTGCACACGGCCGCGCGCTGCTACAGGGATCCCCTGCCTATCGGGCCCTGTAGCGGACACGACACGTAGCTTTTGGACTCGAAACTCGACACGAGGCTAGGGGCATGGACTGACACGCTATGTGTCAAGTCTCGCATGACCCCGAGTCGTGTCGAAAGAGTTATGAATCCCGTATGGGGATTTGCCTAGGCTGTGCACTGGGTTTTTCCCCCACTGATACGCTACTCGTATTCGCTTTGGACACGTCGTGGACACTGGCCAGTGGGCCCACGAGGTAGCCCTATAGGTGGGCTACCTATGAGGGTGACCACGAGATCCTCTTGTGTCTTGTGTCGTGCACACGACACAAGTGCACGTGTGCACGAGACAGTGCACTGACAGTGCACTGTGTGTGTGTTATATTGATTTCTTGTTGTGGACACATCGTGTCTTGATATATTGGACACAAGACACTTCCTATATCATGTTCACACCCTATATTGGTATTACCAACCAATGTTTTGGCACTTTAGTTTATTTCAATCATCATTTCAAATATTTTCCAAAAGTCTGATACATGTTTACATTCCCTTATTTTTCCAGTTTTCGATTATGGAATTTGACATTCATTTGATTAATTGAATTGTAGCTAATTGCCTGTTCGATTTTCTATTCTGGTCCTCCTATAAGTTATCTACCTATGTGCAAGTTTTGGGATAATTTTGTGGAGTTTAAAATTCAAATCTTGATTTCTAGAGTGGGCTGTTTCAAAAGTCTGATTGGATTTCATGAGTTTTCTTGATACTGTTCAATAATTTTAAATCCTAATGTTGATGCTAATTACTGAGTTTTGATTCTAAGCATGTTCCTACACATTAGCTTCCAATGGTCAATTTAGGTGCTGAATTGTTAAGGGTGGACTGTTAAATGGTAGATGTTTCATGATGTATCCTGAATTAGTTTTATTATTGAAGTTCTTCATAAACCTGTTGATCCTTAACATTGTTCTCCTATTGAAAACTGAGGTTATTGAGTATTGTACTGTTGGGTTTTTCAGACCTGAGATTGGAAGGGGGCAAGGAATTGGTTTCCTTCCTTCCTTTTCGATTGAGCTCCAGTATTGGTTAAACCTGGGAATTGGTTTTAGTTATTGTTAAAAACTGAGATTGGGTTGCTTGTTAACTGAGATTATGTGGAACAATTCCAGTTTTGACTTAATATGGTTTTGTCCTTCCCTTTATCACTTCACTGTTTCTTGATAACACATTTCTTCACTGTTTTGCTCTACTCTTCACAGTTGTATTCTTGCATTTACCTGTATAACCACCACACACTTTTACATTTCTTTCACTGTTGGTATTTCCTGCTGTCCAAACACCATTGCATATCACACACACAGCCTCCTCTTCACTGCTTTTGATTCCTGTAATGTTTTCCTGTACACTGTTGGTACACACATGGCACACTGTTACATTTTGCTTACACTGCTAACTGTTGGTTCCTGCACACCCTTCACTGTTTAAGAATTTTCCTGAACATTATTTTCTCTTCATAGAGATTCCTGCACACTGTCTCCTTGTGTTTCCTGCACATTGCTTCATCACATATTGACACACACACTCACTAGCTCTCTCTTTCTCTATTTTAAGTATTGTGGTAGGCATATATATGTATATATAGGATATTGTATGAGTGCCTATATATATCTATATATAAATTCCTTGTTAGTTATGAGATAGGTTACATTAGCCTAGAGGGTGTACTATTTGTGTGAGTGTATATATATTGATATCTATACTTTCCTTGTTAGCTAATGTGGTAGATTTCACTTAGCCTAGTTGTGTATATTTGTAATGCTAATGTTTGGGTGTTAGTGAGATTGTGACTTGTTAAGAGTCTAGAAATTAGCTAGGCTATTTTATGATGAGACTAGTATAGGCTTGCTTAGCTTGATATGAATGGTGCTAGCTAGTATAGGTTGGAATAGCCTAGTTTAGACTCAACTAGACTTGGTTGACCTAGTTTGACTTCTAGGGTTGACCAGGGTTGACCAGAGTTGACCAAGAGTTGACTTTGGTCTAGATTGACTTAGAATCATATAGAATGCATAGTAGGACTTCATTTTGATATTCTGGACTTGTTGTGATCTGTGCTGTTCTGATTAGGTGCCAGACACCACTCCTTGGACAGTACGATTCATATTGGACACTCAGATACAGGCGAGTACTTTCTCTGATCATTTCATATCCTGTTTAGAATTATTTCCTGCAGTAGATTACTTTACTTGTACTGTCACGTTGGTCACACGGATTGGTACTATATGGATCTCTACATGCGATGTTATCCCCCTCGGGAGCAACGGGTACATTGTGTCATGTGCGTTTCACTTTCATCATGTACTCCTATGCTTCTATTTTACATGTGCACTCCTGTGAATCTTGTACTCTCATGTTCACGGAGCCCCTATGTATACTATCATGTGCACCCTATATGGGCCCCCATGTGATATCTTGTGCAATAACATAACCTGTTTAGATCCTTGTGTATTGATTGGGGATACGGGGGAGTTCTAGTAGTTGTGTGAACAATTCCAAAGTAGTGTAGATCTTGTGCACCTCGATCCTGTGCAAATTTGTCATGTTCACATGTGCTATCTCGTACTCTGACTCACTAGCCACTGTTAGTTCTCTATGTATAGTAGATATTTACATTACAGTTCTCTTCCTGTTTACATACAGCATTTCTTCAGTACTCGTATCTTACTTTACTGCATGTTTTTATTTTCTAACCTGCTATGATCTGTTGAGATGTACTGTACTCGCTCCTATCCTGACTGGACCTGTTGAAAATATTATAGAGGACGAGGAGGAGGCTTGCCTAGACACCTACTACGGGGCAGCCCTAGATGACACCTGTGAGCTGGACCCTCAGGAGGATCCAGCAGTAGCTGAGGACCTTCCTCCGACTGCCTAGACTAGATAGTTAGGCTATTATCTTTATGTAGTTGGATCATGTTCTAGTTAGACTCTATTTGGAGATCAGTTTTGTATATATTCTTTTATCTGAGATTTTGTATTGCTGGGATTATCTTAGACTACTGTTTTATCTATTGCATTTCCTTGAGTTCCATTTCATATCGTGCTATCTCTTCCTTAGTTGTGATTGAGTTCTATTACTATGTTACCCCGTTCGGGGAGTATAAACTGTTTAGATGTATACTGTTAGATGATGTAACTTAGGACAGCGTTCTACCGTCGACACTGCGGCGTAGGCTGGATGTATTCACGTCTCGTGCCCTTACTCTAGGGTGCGGGTCGTGACATATGCAATGGGCCAAAGACAGTGTTATACAAGAAGAGTTCTCTGAACCGCCCAACGACTTATCTAGGGCCTCGTAACAGGGGTTTCGTTGCCCGATCAATAGACAGGGGTCGGGGGGCAGCGCCTCCCGTGGGGGTTCGGGGGCAAAGCCCCCGAAAGGTATTCAGATTTTCAGATCTGTGTATCTTTGGACGAACATCGCCAAGGAAAAAGTCATCTTCAAGTATGCTTAAATATCAAAAGAAATGCGTCATCAAAGGGTTCTTGGTTTTTCTATTTTATCAATATAATTTTCACATTTATTGAGTCTAGGCATACGATGTACACTGCATCATACTGATAAATAGGCTACCAAAGAAATGTTTTCAAAATACCCTTTCATTTTGAAAACAAGCCCACTTACAAAAGCCCAAACTACTTCCTAACTGCTTGACGTTTCAAAATTCCCGAAAACAATTTGCAAAAATCCTAATAGAACTCCAACAGAATTCGGCACGAATTCGGCCCGAGTTCGGTTAGTGCCCGTTGTATTTTTGAACTTGGTCCTCCTGCAGTTACGGATCTTGTCGAGATTTTCTCATAGAGTTCTGCCCAAATTTTGACAGAGTTCTGCCTTTGGAAAAACTATAAATGGAGAAGAATTCCACTCATTTAAATACACCTCTCTCTTCTCTTCTCTCTAAGCTTAATACGTTCTTCCAAGGTATTCCGAGCTATTCATTTTTAAATCCGAAGCCAGTTATAATCCTCTAGTCGATTTGCTAGTGCGGTACGGTCTAGAAGTTTCAGAGTGATTGTAATCAGAGGCTTGATTGAAGAAAGATACTTCACAATTGAAGTTGGTCGAGTACTTCGGATCAAAGATCGTGTTGTAGAAGTTGCAAGGACTTCAGATGAAAACTTGTGGTATTTTTCTATAGTGGATTCAACTGGAAGCTATAGTTCTTCTGACTGGACTAGTCCTTACAAGAGAAAAACGAGTTTACATCCTTGTGTTTGTGTTTGCTTTCTGATCTCTACTTTTTATTTACTTACTTGTGGGATATTATGTGTGATCTTGGTGCCAACATTTTTAATTAGCTAAATTTTGCTGCCTACTTTATTCACCCTCCCTCTAGTGTATTGTGCTTTATGATTCGTTCATACAATTGGTATCAGAGCAGGTGATCTTTATATAGGAATTGTTGTTCATACCAATTGTTCTTATAATTGGTATCTGAGCGGGTTATATAGGTAAAGCAAGGTAACATTGCTATTATATTCTTATTTATTACAACTGTTACATAGATCACAGTATCACATATGGCAAGTATGTACTTCACAACTGAAGAGCAATCCACAAATTGTCACGCCCAGAACCAGAATACTGGAGAGCGGGGGCAGACATAGCCAGCTACGTATATTGAAGTTCATCCCACCTCGCTATACAGTCACGGCTGTCTAGATACATGAGGGTTTAACTACAAGCCAACAGTCTCTTAGGGTCATGAACAAGCCTAGTGTCTCAATCACAAGCAAGTAAGTAAATGTCACAAGATGTAAGATCACCAAATATACATTAGTAAGGCGTCCCAAACATTACATATTTTGCTGATCATGAAGCTAGTCGTTACAAAATGTCAGGACTAGCAAGAGTTTAGTCATACATGATCAACCCTAGGATCTGTCAATCATGTTACAGCCCGTAGGCATACAATAAGTAACTGCAATCGAGCTAAACAAGTGCTCGTCGGCTAAACGCCTCAAAAGAATATTTTTACAATAAAGTGGGAGAGCCAAAAATATACCCACTTGCTGCCCTAGTTACGCCTGGTGGTCACCATCGGGTTGGAAAGTCGGTAGATCCTCTGGAGCTGCTCCGAAATCTGGCCATACAAAACCAGCTGGGTCAGACCCCAGAAAGAGCAAGTGCCACAAAGGAAGCTTCACTTAGGAACTAAGACCAGCAATTAGCACAGAACATAATAATAATATAGTAAGAACTGGAAATATGGAAAAAATATTAGGATGATGTACGACGAGATAACCATGGAACTATTCAGATAATCAGGTTACAACCCATAAACCAAACAAGGATCGGGGTTGTAACCCTTTGTCTGAACGGAACTTGGTTTCCCACCATTTATCGGCAAGATAATATAAGAAATCAGGTCATATAACAATCTTGTACAGGATCAAGACATGACTAGACTGATTATGCCTCATCCAATCAATCACGGACAAGCAATAAGTACGGCTTAATACTTTAACTAACTAGGGTTATCACATGCCTAGTTACTAGCAAGATGCAGCAAGAATGTTCCACAGCCACAAGCCCTGCAGACCATCCAGGTTACCCAGGTCGAATATTAAGGGTTGAATTCAAGTGGGTACATCGTCCAGGAAATGCATGTACCCTTAAGTAGCTTGAAGGGTGCAACACATGACAGTGTGCTGGAAATGTGCCCTACTCGACGGCAGGCTACAGATCCCAAGCGTGCCCAGGTAATGGGATCGCCTGTAGCTGGAAAATCTCTTCATGACTACTGGATTATTCTAGTTATTAGCCTTAGTCAATTTGGTAGGCACCCCTGACCGTGGTACTTGTTGGAAACGAAGCACGAAAATCGTTCCCCCAAACCAGAAAGTCCTGCGAGAGAACCGAGCAAAAGCACACAAACCAAAAATGCCAAACACAATCGCAGACACAAAGATTTTTGACGTGTAAAACCCTTGCGGGAAAAACTACGGGACAATCGGAGTCCAACCCTGAAGAACCTCCACTAGTGGAATAAAGAGAATACACCCTCTACAAGCTCCTCCCGATCCAACACGGATCACCACAACTCACTTGAAAGAAGAAATTTTTTGATTGCAGACTCCGAAGAACAAGAGATGCCGAAAAATTATTCGAAGCAATCTCTCCTTCACAATAGTCCTTAATCCTCTCTCTCTCAAAGATTGTAAAGCACTCTTTGTTTTGAGATGATTTTACAACTAGCATGCATCACCCTTTTATAAGCCCTTGGTAACCCATACATGGAAGGCCAATATATATGGAAACTTCCAATATAAATCAATTATATATTTAATGGAAATCCAATAATAATTAGCTTACCATAATTGGAAACCCAATAAT
The DNA here is from genome assembly GCA_029216955.1 of Iris pallida. Lineage (NCBI taxonomy): Eukaryota > Viridiplantae > Streptophyta > Magnoliopsida > Asparagales > Iridaceae > Iris > Iris pallida. The sequence goes on from JANAVB010024994.1 coordinate 10,862,029, forward strand.
ATGGAAAGCTGCTATATGAAGGGTCCAATCATAAATATATAATCAAAGTAAATATGGAAATCCAATCATATATTTCCTTACCATATATGTACCAAAATAAAATCCATGCACTCCCCAAGCTTCTCCGACACACGGATGGCCCTCGTCGCTCTTCGGGGTATTCTCCACATAGGTGGGAACCCCACCCACTCCAACAAATCTCCTCCTTCACAACTATGTGGAGGAGGTCGTCATCCCGACGATCTGCCTGCAGTACTCAAACTTCCCCTTCAGAAAAACCTTCGCGAGCATGTCCGCTCTATTGTCATCAGTATGAACCTTCTCAAGCGCCGCATCCTTCTTCTCAACCACATCCCGTATCCAATGATACCGAGTCTCGATGTGCTTGGACCGACTATAAAATATCTGGTTTTTTACAAGGTGAATAGCACTTTGACTGTCGCAAAGCAAAGTATACTGTTCTTGTTTCAGTCCTATTTCCTGCAGCAGCTTCTTCATCCACAGTAACTCCTTGCAAGCCTCCATCGCCGCAATGTACTCTGCCTCTGTCGTCGACAAGGCAACACACTTCTGCAACCGCGACTGCCACGATACCGCTCCTCCAGCAAACATCACCACATAGCCCGAAGTCGATCGTCTTGTGTCTACATCTCCAGCCATATCATCGTCAGTATACCCAACCAACTTCGGCTCGTCACCACCAAAAGAAAGTCTCCAATCGGCAGTGCCCTGAAGGTATCGTAGAATCCACTTAACCGCACTCCAATGTACCCTTCCAGGATATGAAAGGTACCTGCTAACTGTGCCAACTGTATGAGCGATGTCTGGCCTCGTATACACCATAGCATACATAAGACTTCCCATAGCTGAGACATATGGAACCCGCTCCATATCTTCCTTTTCGTCCTCGGTAGATGGACACTGCTCCTCAGTGAGCTTAAAGTGAGCCGTAAGGGGGCAACTCACTTTCGTCGACCCGTCCATACCGAAATGTTGAAGTACCCAGTGAATGTACTTCTTTTGGGACAAATGTAGCAGCTTGGACTCTCTCTTTCGGCTGATCTCCATCCCAAGAATAGTCTTCGCTGTGCCCAAATCCTTCATAGAGAAGGCTGCACCCAGTTGGAGCTTCAACTCCGCTATCCTAAAAGCATTCCGACCCACTAATAGCATATCATCTACATAGAGCAATAAAATAATGAAATCATCCTCGACAAAATACCTCACAAATGCACAATGGTCCGACGTCGTCCGTGCATAACCATGCTCTCCCATAAACGACTCGAACTTCCTGTACCACTGCCTCGGAGCCTACTTCAGACCATACAAGCTCTTTCTCAATCGGAAGACCAAATGTGACTTGCCCTTCTCATAGAATCGCTGTGGCTGCTCCATGTACAACTCCTCCTCAAGAATACCATGGAGGAATGCCGTCTTCATGTCCATCTGCTCGACCTCCAAGTCGAGACTGGCTGCTAATGCTAGCAACATCCGAATATACGAATGCTTGACGACAGGCGAAAAGATCTCATCATAATCCATGCCTTTCCGCTGACCGTAGCCTTTGACTACCAGCCTCGCTTTGTATCGAGGGCGAGTAGCATCATCCGTCTGCTTCACTCCAAACACCCATCGATTCTTCAAAGCCTTCTTGCCCTTTGGCAACCGCACCAGCTCATAAGTGGAATTAGTATACAAGGAACTCATCTTCTCCTGCATGGCCTTCATCCACTCCTGCCTGTGTTCGTCTTCCATAGCCTCTGCAAAGCTTTTGGGCTCTCTCCTACAGTCAATAGAACATACTCATCCGGTGAGTATCTCGTAGATGGTCGACGATCTCTATCGCTCCTTTTCAGTGGAGCCACTGGTGCTGGCTGTATACCAACATCCTCCTCCCCTTCAGGAACTCCCTCCCCGGCATGCTTATCCTCCTGAGGGACACCCTGACCACCATCAGCAGGCTGATGATCAAGGTTGGGAGCAACTCCATGTACTGGCTCCCCCATAATGGGATCCTCTGCGATGTCCTCTGGAAACTGTTCAAAGCGAAATGACTCTAACTCAGGCAATTCCACAGCCTCAGAAGGCGTCTCAGAATCCTAAGTGTTGGTCATGGTCTGATCCTCGATGAACACCACGTCCCTGTTTCTGTAGAGCCTTCTTCCCACCGGATCGTAGAGTCTATAGCCAAACTCATCCCGACCGTAGCCGACAAAGACGCATCTCCTCGTCTTCGGCTCAAGTTTGGTCCTCTCGTCCTTCGGTACATGCACGAAGGCCTTACAGCCAAGTACTCGCAGGTGATTGTATGACGGCTCTTTGCCGTACCATACTTTGTCAGGCACATCACCCTACAAAGGAGCACTAGAAGACAAATTAATAACATAAGTGTTTTCCATAAATAAATTTACTTTATTTATTTTGTATCTGAGAAAATTACAACTGTAGGAATCTAATCTAGAAGACGATTACTTTATCCCTTGGACGATGCGATGAAGAAAACTCAAACTTCGAAGAACTTGGACAGCAACTGGGCAATCTCTCTGTTCTCTCTGAAAAATGACCTATCTTCATGAAGATGAAGAAACTCTCTTTTATAGAGTTCTGGATAACTGTCCTGAACCATACGCTCAGGTAGTTACTTGACGTGTACAAAACTGCAGGGACGCGTGGCAAATTCTGACGAAGACACGTTGGCGTGCGGTTGAGAGTAGTGGAGCTCATTCAGGAGAGATTAATGGCATGAAGGCCACATTGCATAACTTCTGAATAAATGAGTAACTGAGTACAGGACACGTGAGAACGTGTGTTGACTGTACGTTGAAAATCATCCTGGATACAACTGCTGTAGAGTCATACGCTAGCTTTTGAAGAGGAGTCATACGCTGATTTGGACAGCGTAGTGCCATAGGAAATCCATACGCTCACTTTATGGGCAAGGAGTCGTATGGAGATCATACGCTCGCTTGGTTAGCAAGGAATCATGTGAGGTCCATACGCTCACTTGGCTGGGTGAAGAAGGAGTCATGTGAGGTCGATACGCTCACTGGAGAAGTGGCTACGTGGCTATCATCAATCTTCTTTAGTACACCATATCTTCCCATAACTGACAAAATCTTCTCGAGCATCGTGACTGCGGATTTGACGGCTGATAGACTGTCAAAACTGACAGTAATGATGGCTTTTGTATTTATGAAGGCTGCTGAGTTGTCCTCGTAAAAGACAAAACCGACTCTTCGAAAACCTATACGACGGTTACTTTTCTCGTGACAGCTGTCTTTGTACGAAAGATGAAGTGTCAGATTCATTCCTCATTTAAACATATGCTGTGCTGTCACTTCAGTAAATAATAAAATATTTACTGAGCGTATGGCTTTTGAATGAGCGTACAACTCTGAACTGAACGTATGGCTCTTAACTGAGCGTATAGCCTTGAGCGTATGACTTCTGTTTGAGCGTATGGCTTCAACTGACATCTGTCTTTAAGCGTATGGATGAAAATGACAGCGTGTCATAATTTTCCACATCCTACAAGACCCCCTTCAAAGTTTTCAAACTTTATGAGTTTCAAAAGTTCGAAATTACTTTGAACAGAAAGTGGGAATGAGTCCTGACACGCTGGCATGAAGTTCATTAAATGTCATGATGACTCTTCATTTTTCGAGATTGATTGAATCTGATGGAAGAATATGAACAGCCAGCAAGCTCTATTATATAAACCGAGAGAATTCAATTTTTGACTTTCATCTTTTGAAACCATGACTCCAAAGGAAGCCGCTGAAGAAGAAGCACGTAAGTTGGGATTCTGTTCCCATGGTGACCCCACTTTTGGGGGCCAAGAACCCGAACCTGTCGTCATCGAGCTCAAGGACGACCCTACGCATTTAACCAAGAATTTCTTGGGCTACTTTGGTCTGGACGGCTCCTCTTCTTCTGATGGGCAGAGCCTCGCAGAGAAGCGTAAAATGTTCGTTGCTCTGTTACACCGCATGGGGGTCCAAAGCGTAGAAGAGTTAGGCGTCAAGCTTAGTCGCTCTGGAAAATAGAGCGTGACTTTATTGCACTCCTTTCCTTTTCCTCCCTTTTTTTTTGTAAGGCCATCAGTGCCTTAATGAAAAATGAATATTCAAGAATCCTCTGTTTAGTCCAAATCTGTGTTGAAAACCAACGTGCACCGATGAATAACTGTAGAATACGCCGTCTTCCAAGTTGTAAGTTACGCTAGATAGCGTATGCCAATGAAATAGCGTATATTACGCTATTTTCCAATGTTTGTGAATTCCGCTGAATAGCGTATGTCAGCGTATGTTACGCTATAAATTACGCTGTCCTTTAACGTTGTGAATTACGCTAAATAACGTACGCCAATAAATAGCGTGCACCAATAAATAGCCCGTAAGTTACGCTATCTTCCAACGTTGTGGAAAGCACTCTTTGAATACTTCCAAGGCTGTGCTGGTTTCCAAAGTACACGTGTCATTCATTCCACGTTTACGAGCGCTATTCATGCGGATCCTTTCCAAGAATAGGTTCATGCTCCATACTTTAAATAGATAGAATAGTTTCACAGAACTCATTTCCATCTTCCTTTTCTCTTTCTTTTCTCTGAGAACCAACGTGAGATTTCAATCTCAAATCAGAAAGTAAATGCTCCAAAACATTCGAATTCTGAGCAATATGTCAGACATCAGTTTGCCAATTCTCAATGTCAATCCTGAAGGTAAATCCAGTGTAATACACATACTGTTTTCGTTGTTTTGGAAAATAGGCTTTCTGTTTCTGAGCGTATATGGCATTTCTGTTGATTTAATTCTTTTCCTCTTGCTGTTTTCCGCAGAAACTTGGCTAAGTCTTTTCTTCAACTTCAGAACTGGCATTGGCGATGTGGATGCTATGGAGAATGTCCTTCTGACATCTACATCAGAGAGCTCATACGCTTTTGACGTGTACATCAGACAACTCAAAACTCTTCGTGGGATAGAAGGGTCTTCCTCAGATGGTAGGAAGAGCCTTTATACACGGAGAGTTGGACGGTGGAGTCAACTCTTACCCGAGAGATTGGGTAGTAGAGTTTCTTTTACGGCAGAACTAGGAATTGTATCCCAAGGTTTGGATACATTCCTATCTGCTTGAGGTGCCGCCGTTCCTCCACGCGCTGTATTGGCAGCAACACGCCATCGTGTTGCCATACTCTGTGGTTCTCCTCTCGTCTGAGAGATAAGACCAGAGTTTGATTCCTGCTGGACACCCAGGAATTGCCACAAACAACGAGATTGCCAGAGAAGATCCAAGAAGAAATAGATCTCAGTTGTACATAGAATGAAAATCCAAGATTTGTAATAGATTTCCATTATGATTTGTAAGAAAGTCTAAGAAAATGTAATAGACTTTTTGTGGTGAAATGTGAATGGAAATGACAATTCTTCTATGCTCAATGATTTGTATTTGTGGATGAATTGTGGAAATGATAGATAATAAAATCATCTTTTCTGTTTTTAGAGTATATGATATTATCAGAGGTATTATGGACGTGATAATATGTATGAACTCAAAAGAAAATAGATTGATTTCTATGCAGAGGTCAAAAATGACAAATGAGTAAGTAGATTCGGAATTGATTCAGAGGTTATGAAAACATGATAAATAACGAATCCCCACTTGATAAATTGATAAAAGATTATGAACGGATGAACTGTTAGGAAATGATGAACAGATAAACTGTCGAGTGAATGTAATAAATGAACGGATGAACCGTCAAGTATTAATGAACATGTGAAACGTCGGATAAATGTGAGAAATGAATGGATGAAATGAATATCGGGAAAGAATACGTTCCTTCGATCCTTGTAACCATATGCCTATAAATAGAGCACATATTTGAGTAGAAGGATCACACATCATCCTCTTTTATCCACAATGTCTTCTGAAAAGAATACAAAGAAGACTGAGGTCGTCTCTGAAGTTACTGAAGGTGCTAGAGAGCATCTACCTCCGTAGAAGAAGGAAATGGGCGAAAGCTCATCTACTCCCAAGCCGCCAAAAGATATCCTCGATTTCCTGGTCGAACCAGGAGAAACCGAAGAAGAAGAAGCAATGAGGCTGGCTGTCTGTCAGGTCTTGGTGCGGTCAGAAAAAGATGTATTCAATTCTTTTGCTAATTATGTATGCGGTCCTCGTCCCAAGTACGAAAGGGATACCAGTGATCTTCCATGATGATGTATTTCTTGAAGAATTTGTCTCAAATAAACTCTGTTTAAGGAAACTTTGTTTATGATGTATCCTTCCTGCTTTATATTATTTTGCCTTTATTCACTGATCTTTAGACTCAGAAATCAAAAGGACGAGATATCATTTTCATATAATATGGTACATACTGAGATAGAAAATTCAGAGGTGATATGGACATGATTTTCTATACAAGATCTTTATTAAATCCATTGGGAATCTAATAAGACAAAATATCAAATTCTCTGGAAAAATGATACATGGTAGAATATCAGTTTCCGCTGGGGATAACGACATCGAAATAGCTTTTGTAGAGAAGAATAAATTTTTGATTTTACACTTGTTGGGGAGTAATGAAAATATTATATATATTGATGAAATTTATACATAATATTTCTTTAAGAATTTGCCATTGATAGGCATCATCGTGACTTTTCCGTCCATAGAGGCAAGCTGATATGCTCCATTAGAGAAGACTTTGTTTACTACGAATGGGCCTTCCCATTTCGCATCAAATTTGCCTTTGCTCATATGTGTCATGGTCATCGGACGTCTGACAGTAAGGACCAATTCTCCCTTCTGATATGTTCTGACTTTGACTTTCCGATTAAAAGCTTTTGAGATTCGGGCTTGATATAGCTCGATATTTTGTTGCGCATACAATCGCTTTTCATCTAGAGCTTCCAGCTCTTGAAGTCGAAGTCGATCATTATTCTTTGTTGTAAATTCATTAGAGATTGCAACTCTCAAAGAAGGAATTTGTATCTCGAGGGGAAGAACAGCTTCACACCCATATACCAAAGAGAAAGGTGTACATCCGATCGCATTGCGAACTGTGGTGCGATAAGCCCATAAACATTCACCAAGCTTCTCACTCCAGTTACGTTTATTGGAAGAAACGAACTTTTTCAAGAGTTTGATGATTGTTTTGTTGAAAGCTTCTGCTAGTCCATTGGCTGCTGGATTATATGCTATAGAAGCCAGATTATTAATCCGATGATCATCACAGAATCGAGTAAATTTCTGGCTGACGAACTGTGGTCCATTATCATGGATAATACGTCGAGGAACACCAAATCGATAGATGACATGATGTTTGACAAAGTTGATAACATTAGAAGTCTTGACTTCAGATAACGGGATTGCTTCAGCCCATTTAGAAAAGTAATCAGTTATTGCTAGAATAAACCGATGTCCTTTTGATGATGGTGGATTGACAGGACCGATGACGTCCATGCCCCAAGCTTCAAAGGGCCATGATGCCGCTGTTGGGTGTAAGAACTCCGATGGTTGATGGATAAAGTCTGCATGAATTTGACAGGCTTTACATTTCCGAGCATATTGAATGGTATCAGCTACCATCGTGGGCCAATAATAACCCATACGTCGGATACGATCTTGAAGTTTTGGACCTGGCTGGTGAGCTCCGCAGACGCCATCATGTGCTTCACGGATTATCTGTTGTGCTTCTTCACCAGCGATGCATCGAAGGAGAAGACCATCATAGGCTCGACGATATAGTGTCTTCGTAGTATGATTATAATAGAATCCGAGAGACTGGCACCGGATAGATGCTGCTTCACTCGGGTTATCAGGAAGTATGTCATACAACACAAAGTCCAGAAACGGACGTCTCCAGTCTTCAGTTACGGTGTCTATTTTATTAGAAAAGACATATTCTATAGTAGAATCGGAAGAAGACAAGGACACTTTGTCAAACTTTAATTCAGCATCAAAGTTGAGAGAATCTTCGTCTGGATTATAGGGAAAAGCCAAAGCCAGATTATTTTCAACGCAGAATAGTTCTCGGTTATAAACCACTATCACTTGCTGACGTCTGATTGGTATGGTTAATACAGCAGCAAGATTAGCCAAAGCATCAGCTTCTGCATTATAGGCTCGTCGAACATGTTCAATAAAGAAACCTTCAAAGGAGGAGGCCATAGAGAGTGCTGTTCGATGATAAGGTATCAAATCTTGATGACGAACTTCATACGTTCCTCTGATCTGATTGATGATAAGCTTAGAGTCTCCATAAACTTCTAAATATTGAATATCCAGATGTTTAGCGAGTTGAAGACCAATGAGCAACGCATTGTATTCTGCAATGAGCAATGCATTGTATTCTGCAACATTATTTGAACATGATTGATCCAGAGAATAAGCCCTCTGAATAGTTAATCCCTCTGGGGATACAAGAACAATTCCAACTCCGGCGACAATATCGCCGTTAGGACCTATTCTAGATGCTCCATCAAAGAATAGACGCCAGATAGGAACTTCTTCAGAAACTATATTTGAATCCAGAACTTCATCGGGAATCTTATCATATAATTTAGAATCTTCTGGGACTGCATGAGCTGCTAGAAAATCAGAAAGAGCCTGTCCTTTAACCGACTTCTGAGGAATATAATGCATGTCGTATTGGGCTAACAAGATTCCCCAATTAGCAAGTCTAGAGTTGAGAATACCGGGTTTCTTCATCATAATCCTGAGTGGATTCACTCTGGAAATGACGTGAATCGTCTGACCGATAATATAATGTCGCGTTTTCTGAACAGCAAACAATAATGCTAGGCATTCTTTCTCGATTGGAGAATAACGCGGTTCAGCGCCTGTCATTGTGCGACTGAGATAATAAATGGCCTGTTCATGACCATTTTTATTTTTCTGGACGAGTAATGCACCAAGAGAATGATCCATAGCTCGAACATATAGGAGAAATGGTATTCCCGAGACGGGAGGTACCAAAATTAGAGGGTTTATGAGGTACTGTTTGATGTCGTCAAATGCTTTTTGACATTCTTCGTTCCAGATGAAAGATACACCTTTCTTCAGAAGTTTGTGGAATGGTCTGCAGCATCCTGATAAGTTGGAAATGAATCTCATGATATAAGCAATCCTTCCTTGAAACCCTCGTAGCTCTTTTAAGGTGCGTGGAGGACGCATCTCTTGGATGGCTTTGATCTTCTCGGGATCCACGTGTATACCTTTAGCGGTAATGACGAAGCCGAGAAATTTGCCACTAGAGACGCCTAGGAAGGACTTAGTAGGGTTCATTTTAAGTTGATGCTGACGCATTAAATCAAATATAGTCTTCAAATCTTGGATATGATCCTCCTTTCGTCGACTTTTGACTGCAATATCATCAACATAGCATTCGACTATTTTTCGGAGATGTTCACGGAATATAGTGCTCATTGCTCGTTGATATGTTGCTTCTGCATTTTTGAGACCAAACGGCATCACTGTATAACAATATGTACCGATCGGTGTTCTGAAAGAAGTATGTCTCTCGTCATCTAGAAACATCTTGATTTAATTATACCCCGAATACCCATCCATGAATGACATTCGTTCGAAACCACATGTGTTATCAATCATTACATCTGTAATTGGAAGAGGAAACTCGTCTTTAGGACAAGCAGCATTGAGATCACGAAAGTCTATACAGACTCGGATCTTGCCGGTCTTCTTGAGGACAGGAACAATGTTGGCCACATATTCAGGATGTTGTTCCTCTCTGATAAATCCGGAAGCCATAAGCTTGTTGACTTCAGCTTCAATTGCATCCATAATGTCTGGACGAAATCGTCGCTGTTGCTGTTTGATCAGTTTAGCATTTGGCATAATATTAAGCTTGTGCATTGCAATCTTCGGATCTAGTCCTGGCATATCCTCGTAGCTCCAAGCGAAGACATCGATGTAATCATGAATAAGCTTGATCATATCTTGCTTATCTGTTTCTGAAAGACTCTCACTGATGAATATTGGTTTAGGGGAACCTTCTTCACCAACATCAATTTGGATCAGTTTATCTTCAGTAGGAGGTTCCCTCTGTTCGAACCTGAATTCCCATTGATTATCTAATCTTTGAGCCCATTGTTCTGATTCAGGTGATATTTCAAAATCATCCTCATCTTCACCATTTTCTTGTGGGCCATCAACAGAGACCATATTGATGGATAGAATAGAGCGATGAAGATCGCCAATACTCGTATCAGAATCCCAAGAAAGGGAATCAGAAGACTCAGATCGTTCATCTTCAGATTGTTCGTCTTTATTGAATTTTGACTCTTCATGAACTATGTTGATAAAAGGGGTGGGAGCAATGTAACCTAAACCACATTTTGTCCTTCCGTATTTTAATGGAGGAATTCGAACAGGCATTCTTCTTCCTTTTCCATTAAGACTAGTTCTGAAATCATAACCCATATTCTTGATGATATTTTTGGATTGCTGACTGTAGCGACGTAGCTGTAATCTTCCAGTATCATCATTTATATCATCCTCCTCCAGATTAGGAGGATTCTGAGGTCCTTTATAGAAAAATATTGGATTTTCTCCCTTCTTTCGACTGGGGACCACAAAGTATGATTTCTGTATAGAGTCTAATGATACGTCTGTATGAAGAGCTTGAACAACCCCTATAGTTAGTGGCTCTAAGCTATCTAGCAATTGTAAATAACTTTGTACATAACTGCAAACATCAATATACTGCAAAGGAGATGCTTCATTAATACTAGATGCTGTATTTACAACAGAAGGCTGAGCCTTATCAGACTTAGTCAGATTAATGACAAAGGGGGAAGAAGAAGAACAGTTAGAATTTTTGTTTCGATTAAGATCGATAACAAAAGGCTTAGAAGAGGTGAGCTCCCTTGAAGAAGACCGTGGATAAGTAATGCGTCCACTGACTGGAATGACTAGAGTATCTGATCTAGCCTGAGAAGATGGAGGGGGAGTGATGCGTCCACTGACAGGAATGATCAGCGAACTTTGTGAAGCTTGGGAAGATGGTACAGTAGTGCGTCCACTGACAGGAATTATCAGTGAGCCTTGGGCGGATGATGAAGTAGTACATCCACTGACCAGAATTATCAGTGAGCCTTCTTCAGATGTTTTAACAGACTGTGGAGGCGTAATACGCCCTTTTACAGGAATAATAAAGGTGTCAACTTTGGATGTCTCATCTTCATTATCCATAGCTTGCAAGACTTTCGAGTATTCATCTTTGTACATGCGAGCGTCATTGAAGTAAGCTTCGACTCCTTTGAATGGGTAAAGATCTGCCATTTCTTTTTGAACCTCTCCATTATCATCAACATATTTGAAGCACTGATGAAGAGTTGAAGGAACAATATTATGTTCATGCAAGAAAGGTCTCCCCAATAGGGCATTGTACGAGCAACCATGATTGTCGATGATGTAAAAAGTAACCTTAGTACGAAGATCGCCTATTTGAAATTTAAGGCAAATCTTGCCTAAAGGCTCACTTTTTCCTTGATTGAATCCCAAGATGGTAGTGATAGTGCTGGAAAGACTATGCACAGGTATCTTCAATGCATCTAACATAGCCTTTGGCATAATACTGAGAGCGGATCCTGGATCAATCAGTAAACGATCAACCTTCATAGAATCAATATATCCTGTATGATATAAAGGACGATCATGTCGATTATCCTCTAGCAGCATATCGTCCTGCGTAAAGGTAATATTTGGAATAAATTCCAATACATTATGGCAGTGAGAGACAGGTTCTGTTTCCAACTTCTTGAGGAGAGTTAAGCAAATTTCTGCTTGTAACAGTGCTTCACTCAAAGTTTCTCGAGTCTCTTTAGAGAGACGTAAGAGTTCGAAGATTGACAATTTAGCTGGTGTATTGGCTAGTTGAGCCAATATATCAAAATTATAAGGCTTTTCAAGTCCTGTAGGGGATGATTTCTTCAATGGTTTGTCGAAGCGGACTTGTTGTTTGCCCTTGTCAGCTGTTGTTGGTTTAGATGGAACTGTCTCGACAGGAACATTTGAAGGTTCTTCAGTAGAGACTGGTGTTGGGGCTGTAGCCGGAGGGACATCAGAGGTTTCTCCAGAAGTGTCAGCATAATCTTTGAGATATATTTTTTCTGACCGAGTTCCAGCATGAACTTCAACTTCAGATTCTGGTTCAGGATCTATCGAAACCATGTTGCAATTCTTCATCTTGCTTTTGGTTCTTTTATGCTTGATGAGAGCTTCGTCCCAGAAGTCGAGACCAACACGAGATTGATTATGTCTCATAGTGAGGGCAAAAGGTGCTCGGAATCCTTTGCCTGAGTTCAGACCAGGAGCAGTGGCTAGATCATAGCCCATCTTTGCCATTAATTCACGAGATTGTGAACTATATAGATGGAATGCAGGCTTGTACTTATCTTCAAATTGAGGTACAGTTTTTACCTCAGTAGGGAGTGAATTTCCTGCCAAGATGAAAGTAGAGGTTAGATAAAAATAGGGTGTAGTACTAGAAGTCACATTGCATGACTTAATTTTCCCGAGTTTCTTTTTAGATGAAGGAGTCTTCCGAGGAGAAGAGGAAGGTGTCTCAAACTCTGTCTTTAAGTCTGGGTGGATCCACATGATTTCTCCCTTCTTAGTTGTGACAGGAACAAGTCCTTCATTCAGTGCTGGTGGGATATTCACCACCTCGAGAGTTGCTTTGGGAATAGGAACAATTCCACTTTCTACCATTAAAGGAGGGAAATCACCAAACTGCATTGAAATCACATTTGCTGTGACTGTCTTGTCTTTGGGTGTTAGTGTCACAGCTCCTGATTTAATCATCTCCTGGATCTTTCCTTTTAATACATAGCAAGACCGGATTGTGTGACCTAGCATTCTATGGTATGGACAGTATTTTGGATGATCTGTTTTATTGGCTTCATCAGGCTTTTTAATTTCTGGCAATTGTATTTTATTACCTTTGAGCAAGCATTCAAAGATACCCTGAACATCGTCATCATCGAAAGAATATTCTTCTTTCGGCCGAGGAGATCTCTGTTGTTGATTTGTTGGAGCTGAAGTAGCTTGGGTAGTCTTTACTTCTTGACTACTGCTTTGGAGATTGACTTCAAGAGCTTCTTTCCCTTTGTGATTGTTGGGTCGAGTACTATTGTTAGCACTCTGATTTGATTCTTTGGGAGCCATTTGTACCCCCAGACCTTTGAAGGTCTCAGCACTGACTTCGGCAGCTTTGGCACTGACGATGAATGAAGGCCAATCTTGGAACTGAGTGGACCCTGTCCACATGCTGATAATTGGTAAGAGGTTCGACTTACAAGTGTCGATCGTAACAGCATCGGGAGTTCCAAGAGGCATTTTGAGGGCTTCTCTTCTGAATCTCTTAATGAATTCCTCAGTGGTCTCATTATTCTTCTGTTTGATTCTTATGAGTGCCGACATGGTCATATCATTGAGCCCTTCGTAGAATCGTTCAAGGAACATTTGTTTGAAACCGGCAAATGAAGTAATACACCCGTCAGGGAGACTTCTGTACCATTCATAAGCCGTTCCTTTGAGACATCCAACAAACACCCGAGTAAGGAGGGCATCGCTTGGTTGCAATTGATCAGTCATTACTTCAAAGTGATTAATGAACTGACTTAGGGAAGTAGTCCCATCAAAGAAGGAGATAGTCGGAGGCTTGTATTTAGGAGGATATGATACTTGCTTCCACTCTATCGGGTAAGGTTGCTTGATACCTAACCTTTGTAAACCATCCTTCTGTTTGAATGCCTCAAACTGAGTTTTGAGATTCTTTAACTCTTCTGTAACAATTCTAGAGGATTGTGGAGTTGTGACTTGTTGAGTGTAATTGGGAGGAGGGACTGCAGCATATGTACCACCCCCAGCTCCAGAGTGACTTGGGGTGGTTTGTACAGGAACATTAGATTGTACCCCCGGAATAGTAGAGGGTTCGGGGTTTGGAACAACAGGGGTATTCAATACCACTGGTGGTGCTGTCTGTTGTTGAGCCTGCATTAGAGTGTGCATAGCACTCAATGTATCTGCCATAGCTCGTAATTGTTGTTCTAAAGAAGAAATCCTCTGTTCATGAGCCTCATTGCTAGTCGAAGGTTCATGATCACCTTCTGCCATGTAAGTGGTAATCATTCGAGGGATAGACGATGAAACAGTTTGCTCTGAATCATCGCTGTAAGAATCAGTATCTTTCCCGGGACTGTTTACAGGAGTTAATGCCGGAAAGTTGGACTCACCAAGGAAATCTTCCGTGATCTCCGGATTATTACTTGGATGAGAAGAAGAAGAGATTCTGGCCAAGGCTCCGGTCCTGGATCGGGTGCCAAGATAAACACCATCTTCAGAATCTGATATAGCGTCAGACCGGATTCTACCCCCAATATTTCTGGAGGTCATGTTGACAAAAGCATAAAGAGGTTCATCTTCATCTGATGTTGGTTCATATTGAATCCGTTCGAAAACAGACCGTCTTTTCGGTGAACAACAACATTGGATGACAACCCGAGGTTGGAAGTCACAACCATGCTTTTCATGGCGAATATGGGCAATGTCATAGCCAGATGGAGTGTCGATTCTCCGTTTGTTTTGTAAATATTCCCGGAGATCTGTAGGGATAGATTGGGAAGTACTGGAAGATAGTTTCTGTGTAGAAACTTGTCTTTTGTTCTTCTGTCTTCTTGGTTCTTGAGTGTATAGAGACCGATTAATTTGAGCCACATAGTTCCTGGCATATTCAACATCAGGGTCTAGTACACTTGTCTCAATTTGATAAGACTTTTTAATACCAGAAGCATAACTGTGGTGATTTTGATTAAGCTTGTTACGAAGATCCGTGGGAGATATGACTTTGGTATCAGTCTTGGATACTTGTAACTTGCCTTTCTCAGATCGAGAAATTTTGAGAGAAGGGAGATGAGTATTATTCCGACTAGGAGTCGGTAATAATCCATCTTTAGAGGAATTAGCCAAAAGGCGTTTTCCTTTGTTTGAGCTAGTAAAAGTACTAGTCAAATTAACTCCAGAGGTAAAGACCTCAGAAGTAGAGGAATCGACTAAAGAGTCTTTCTCCTTGGTTGGCACAAGATGCGCAAGTTGTGGGGGAATCATTTGTAGGTTCTGTGAAAGAGAACCCCCAGTCTGATTTTGAGAATCAGTCAAAGGACTGTATCTGTCAGCATACGCCGACTTCTTGTTAGCATATGCTGGCTTTTGCTTAGCGTACGCTGCCTTCTTGTTGGCATACGCTGGTCTTTGCTCAGTGTACGCTGCCTTCTTGGTAGCATACGCTGGCTTTTGCTTAGCGTACGCTGACTTTACCGCATGCTGCCCTCTGACTGCTGTACGCACAGAGTCATCAATAGCTAAAGAGCCGACTGCTGTCGTAAGAGCAGAAGGAGAAGGGACTTTGACATGTCCAGAGATGGTTTTCCTTGGACACACTGACTTGGTTAAAGAACCAATTTTGTCAGTGTGACTAGGGGAAACCATTGTTGCTGTGTTCAGGGAAGCAGAAGTGTGCTTTGTTGAAGTTGAAGATGTGTTCTTGACAACGTGAGAAGTGACAGGAACATCTCGGGCTGTCGAAGAAGACTTGGGGACATAGACAGAACGTCCCGTCTTCTTGGCAGCAGGAAGTGCGGAGGAAGCAGTTCGGCCCTCCTTCGCCTTGAGCATTTCTTCATAAGCAGATTGGTCGAATTGTACGACCATCGTCTTCTTCGTCGAGCCGATTGACGAAGTATCGCATTGAGTTGTTGCTATCTCGTTGGAGGAGACAGCTTTCCCCAGCAGAGTCGCCAATTTGTTTTCCATAAATAAATTCACTTTATTTATTTTGTATCTGAGAAAATTACAACTGTAGGAATCTAATCTAGAAGACGATTACTTTATCCCTTGGACGATGCGATGAAGAAAACTCGAACTTCGAAGAACTTGGACAGCAACTGGGCAATCTCTCTGTTCTCTCTGAAAAATGACCTGTCTTCATGAAGATGAAGAAACTCTCTTTTATAGAGTTCTGGATAACTGTCCTGAACCATACGCTCAGGTAGTTACTTGACGTGTGCAAAACTGCAGGGACGCATGGCAAATTCTGACGAAGACACGTTGGCGTGCGGTTGAGAGTAGTGGAGCTCATTCAGGAGAGATTGATGGCATGAAGGCCACATTGCATAACTTCTGAATAAATGAGTAACTGAGTACAGGACACGTGAGAACGTGTGTTGACTGTACGTTGAAAATCATCCTGGATACAACTGCTGTAGATTCATACGCTAGCTTTTGAAGAGGAGTCATACGCTGATTTGGACAGCGTAGTGCCATAGGAAATCCATACGCTTACTTTATGGGCAAGGAGTCGTATGGAGATCATACGCTCGCTTGGTTAGCAAGGAATCATGTGAGGTCCATACGCTCACTTGGCTGGGTGAAGAAGGAGTCATGTGAGGTCGATACGCTCACTGGAGAAGTGGCCACGTGGCTATCATCAATCTTCTTTGGTACACCATATCTTTCCATAACTGACAAAATCTTCTCGAGCGTCGTGACTGCGGATTTGACGGCTGACAGACTGTCAAAACTGACAGTAATGATGGATTTTGTATTTATGAAGGCTGCTGAGTTGTCCTCGTAAAAGACAAAACCGACTCTTCGAAAACCTATACGACGGTTACTTTTCTCGTGACAGCTGTCTTTGCACGAAAGATGAAGTGTCAGATTCATTCCTCATTTAAACATATGCTGTGCTGTCACTTCAGTAAATAATAAAATATTTACTGAGCGTATGGCTTTTGAATGAGCGTACAACTCTGAACTGAACGTATGGCTCTTAACTGAGCGTATAGCCTTGAGCGTATGACTTCTGTTTGAGCGTATGGCTTCAACTGACATCTGTCTTTAAGCGTATGGATGAAAATGACAGCGTGTCATAATTTTCCACATCCTACAATAAGCGGCTGTGAGAAGAGCCTCACCCCAATAACTGCCCGACAAGTTTGCTTCTGACAGCAAACACCGCACCCTCTCCATCAGTGTCCTGTTCATGCGCTCCGCTACACCATTGAGCTGAAGTGTCATTGGTGGAGTCTTCTGGTGTCGTATCCCCTGCTCTCTGTAATAAGCATCAAAGGGACCGATGTATTCGCCGCCATTGTTGGACCGAACACACAATAACTTCTTGCCCGTCTCTCTTTCAACACAGGCCTGAAACTCTTTGAAAGTAGGCAGCACCTGATCCTTGGTCTTTAAGGCATAGACCCAAACCTTCCTGGAACAGTCATCAATAAAAGTTACAAAGTAAGAAGCACCACCAATAGATTTTACCTTCATAGGATCGCAGACATCCGAGTGAATCAACTCGAGCAACGCCAGCTTCCTTGAACTTGGGTGACTTTGGAAAGATACCCTATTTTGCTTCCCAGCTAAGCAGTGCATGCACTTCTCTAACTTTGTAGACTTGAGCCCTGGAATCACCTTCCTGTTCACCAAGTAGCTCATCCCCTTCTCGCTGATATGGTCGAGCCGTCTGTGCCACAACTCGGTAGACGCATCACTGACTGCGTTCACCTCATGTGCCCCCTGTGCGCTCCCCTCCATATAGTAGAGACAGGACTTCTTGCTTCCTCTGGCAATCACCATCGAACCTCTGGAAAGCTTCCACTGACTATTTTTGAAGAGACTGAAGAATCCCTCATCATCCAACCTTCCAACCAATACCAGGTTGAAACGGATATCAGGGACATGATGAACATCTTTGAGAACAAGAACTGTACCCGTCTTCGTCCACAAATGCACATCTCCAACGGCAACCACCTTTGACACATCTCCATTGCCCATCTTCAACACTCCACAGTCGTCTGTCGTGTAGGTGGCAAATAGTGTCCTGTTGTGAGATACATGCGCTGAAGCCCCTGAGTCCACCAGCCAAGAATTGTCATTGCAGGCGAGGTTTGTGATAACCTCATCACCTACGACGATCACATCGCGTCCATGTATCGAAGCCGCCGCTGTAGTGTTCTCATTTTGCTTCCCCTTGTCGCCCTTCTTCTCTCTCTTCCAAGCGAAACAGTTTCGCTTGATGTGGCCCTTCTTGCCACAATGGTAACACTCCGAGTCCTTATACCGACCCTTGGACTTCCCCCTACTCTTGTCTCTGCCACCACCTGGACCCCTGCTTTTGCCCCTTCCGCGGCTCTTCGAAACTAGTGCCATAGAGTGATGGGATATGGATGAAGTGCCCTGAGAACGTCTCTGTATCTCTTCATTCAGTACCCCGCTCTTGGCAAACTCCAGACTGACCACGCCTTCCGGAGCAGAAGCGATCATAGATACTTGTACGGTCTCCCACGAGTCTGGCAATATACATAGCAACCAAAGTCCTTGAACCTCGTCGTCGAACTTGACTCCCATAGAGGATAGCTGGTCCACCACACCCTGGAACTCATTTAAGTGATCCGTAATGGATGCACCATCTTTGTACCGCAGACCCATCATCGTCCGGATCAGGAACAGTTTGTTTACCCCGGTCTTTTTCGGGTATAAAGATTCTAGCTTCTCCCATAACGTCTTTGAATGCTCAATATTGGCAACGTGGTTGTACACGTTCTCGTCAACGAACTGCCGTATGTACCCACACACCTGTATATGCTCGAAGTTTCAGTCCTCATCGAATTTGTCACTGGGCTTCTCGGATGCAAATACTGGAAGATGCAGCTTCTTGACGAACAGTAAATCCTTCATCTTTCTCCGCCAATAATGGTAGTTGGTTCCGTTCAGGTTCACCATGCGTACCGGCTTCGCGTCCATCTCTGCTTCCTGGTTTGACTATCAACACCTGACACTTCTTTGAACCTGGCTCTGATACCACTCTGTTGGGAACGAAGCGCGGAAATCGTTCCCCCAAACCAGAAAGTCCTGCGAGAGAACCGAGCAAAAGCACACAAACCAAAAATGCCAAACACAATCGCAGACACAAAGATTTTTGACGTAGAAAACCCTTGCGAAAAAAATCACGGGACGATCGGAGTCCAACCTTGAAGAACCTCCACTAATGGAATAAAGAGAATACACCCTCTACAAGCTCCTTCCGATCCAACACGGATCACCATAACTCACTTGAAAGAAGAAATTTTTTGATTGCGGACTCCGAAGAACAAGAGATGCCGAAAAATTATTCGAAGCAATCTCTCCTTCACAATAGTCCTTAATCCTCTCTCTCTCAAAGATTGTAAAGCACTCTTTGTTTTGAGATGATTTTACAACTAGCATGCATCACCCTTTTATAAGCCCTTGGTAACCCATACCTGGAAGGCCAATATATATGAAAACTTCCAATATAAATCAATCATATATTTAATAGAAATCCAATCATAATTAGCTTACCATAATTGGAAACCCAATAATATGGAAAGCTACTATATGAAGGGTCCAATCATAAATATATAATCAAAGTAAATATGGAAATCCAATCATATATTTCTTTACCATATATATGTACCAAAATAAAATCCATGCACTCCCCAAGCTTCTCCGACACACGGATGGCGCTCGCCGCTCTCCGGGGTATTCTCCACATAGGTGGGAACCCCACCCACTCCAACAGTACTCAGGGGTCCCTGTCCTAGACATGATGCAAGACAATACTGGTTCATTTGTACAAGCACATTCACCCACGGTGTCCAGGTTATTTATACTTGTCATGTCATGTCATGTCATGTTAGCTGTCGCAACAGCAATCCGAGATATACCATGTCAGGTATATTTGTCAGGAGTACGCCACGACGGGCCACTTTCATGTCATGTTACTTGTTAAGAGTACACCGATGAGAATCGATCCACTACTCGCTCCAGAATATCAAACGGCCCTATATACATAGGACTAAGCTTTTCCCTTACGCCGAAACGAATGACGCCACGGTTAAGTGAAATCCTCAGGAATATATGGTCGCCGACAGAAAACTCAAGAGGGCACCGATGAGAATCGATCCAATGCTGCTGGCGATCTTGGGCAACTCGAAGATGACCCCTGACTCTTCTGACCACTTCAACTATCTGGGCAATCATTTCGGGACCGAGCATCTGCCTCTCTCCAACATCGTCCAATGCTAGCGGAGATCTGCACTTCCTGCCATATAGTGCCTCGAACGGTGCCATCTGGATACTGGCCTGGAAACTGTTGTTGTACGAGAACTCTACCAGGTGCAGGTGATCTTCCCACGACCCACCGAAGTTGAGTTTACAAGATCTCAACATATCTTCAAGAGTCTAGATCGTGTATTTCGACTGACCATCAGTCTGCGGTTGATAAGTAGAGCTGAACTGGAGGTGAGTTCCCAAACTCTCCTGTAGGCTACGCCAAAAGTGTAACATAAATCTAGAATCTCGGTCCGAGGTGATACTGACTGGAACACCATGTAATCTGACAATCTGCCTGAGGTACATCTCCGCTAGCTGAGCCGTCGACTGACCAACTCTAAACGGAAGAAAGTGAGCCACCTTCGTGAGCCGGTCAACTATAACCCAAATAACATCTCGACCAGCTGGGGATCTAGGTAATCAAGTCACGAAATCCATGGTCACATGCTCCTACTTCTATTCTGGAATCGGCAAGGGCTGAAGAAGTCCAGCTGGCCTCTGATGTTCAGCCTTAACTTGTTGACAAACCAAACATCGAGAGACAAACTCGGCTATCTCCCTCTTCATGCCATTCCACCAAAAGTGCTGACGGATATCACGGTACATCTTCGTGCCACCGAGATGAATGGAATACTGAGAACTGTGCGCCTCTGCCATGATCTCCTGTCTGATATCACCACTGGGTACACAAAGACTCTTTCCATGTCAAAGTATACTATCTTCATGAATGCATAACTCTGGTCTCCGTCCTACATCATACTCTGCTCTGAGTCGCTGAAGCTTGGAATCTGCTGACTGCGCCATCCGAATCCTCTCGACTATAGTGGACTGAACCTGCATACTGGCCATCAATGCCACACTGGAAGGGAGAACAACTTCTATACCCATCTTCTGAAGATCTACTAACAGCTCTGGTTGCGCTGTTAGGAAATAAACTCTGGCTCTCCTGCTCAGCGCATCTGCAACGACGTTGGCCTTCCCAGGATGATACTGCAAGTTGACATCATAATCCACAAGAAGTTCTAGCCATCTTCTCTGACGCATGTTAAGATCCTTCTGGTGAAAACATACTTCAGGCTCTTGTGGTCGGTGAAAATCTCCATCCTATCTCCATACAAGTAGTGCATCCATAACTTAAGTGCAAACACTACTACTGTCAGCTCGAAGTCATAGGTTGGGTAATTTCTCTCATGATCACTAAGTTGTCATGACGCATAAGCTATTACCTTCCCATGCTGCATCAAAACACATCCTAAGCCTATGCCTGAAGCATCACAATACACTGACAATCCTTCGGTCCCATCTGGAAGTATGTGAATGGGAGCCGTCATCAAGCCTCGCTTCAACTTCTCAAAAGAATCCTGACACTCTGCTGTCCAAGCAAACTGTACATTCTTACGGGTCAACTGGGTCAATGGCGCTGAAATCCGAGCAAAGTCTGAAACAAATCGTCGGTAGTAGCTGGCCAAACCAAGGAAACTGTGAACTTCTGTAACTGTGCTAGGCACCGGCCATGACTTAATAGCCACGATCTTCTGGGGATCCACTTCTACTCCTCCTCTGGTGATGATATAACCCAAGTATGAAATGCGATCGAGCCAGAACTCGCATTTACTAAACTTGGCATATAACTGATGCTCTCGGAGAATCTGAAGAACCATACGGAGATGCTGCTCATGCTCCGCTACACTCTTACTGTAGACTAGGATGTCATCTAGGAACACAATCACAAACTGATCCAAGTAGGACATGAAGATGCGATTTATGAGGTCTATGAATACTGCCGGCACATTGGTTTCTCCAAATGGTATGACAAGGAACTCCCAATGCCCATACCTCGATCTAAAAGTTGTCTTCGAGATGTCCTGCTCTCTGACTTTGATCTGATGGTATCCTGACCGCAAGTCGATCTTCGAGAATACTGCTGCCCTATTGAGTTGATCAAACAAGTCGTCTATCCTCGGAAGAGGGTATCTGTTCTTGATTGTCACTGAGTTCAAAGTACAATAATCTATACATAACCTGGACGTACAATCCTTCTTTTTTACAAGAAGCATCGGGGCTCCCCAAGGCGATCCACTAGCATGAATGAATCCCTTGGTTCTAAGTTCTTCAATCATCTTGTATAGTATCTCTAATTCTGACGGCGCTATCCTGTAGACTCTCTCTGATACTGGGGCTGTCCTAGGGATCAAGTCTATGGTGAACTCGATCTTCCGCTCTAGTGGCATTCCTGGAAGCTCTTCTGGGAAAATATCTAGAAACTCTTCGACTATCCGAGGTAACTGTACTGCTGCTACTGTCATCCACAATACTGGAGGAGAAGGTTCAACTTTGCCTCGGAAGAAAGAAAACTCTGGCTCACCTGGAATGCTAAAAATAACCCTTCCGATATGACAGTCTATTCTAGCATACTGGTTCCTCAACCAATCCATCCCAAAGACCACATCATAATCGGCCATCGAAAACTCTATCAATCTAGTGGGGAACTCTCTACCGCTAACTACGATCTGACATGAGGAAAAATACTCTATCTACTCCCACAAGTCCATTACCAGTAAGTATATTGAGCCTTACTGATAATGACTCGGGCTCCAGTCCTACCCGTATCGCGAATCATGCTGACATAAATGAATGCGATGCACCAGAATCAAATAAAGCTGAAGCTGGAAAGGAGTTGAAGATAATAGTACCTGCCACTACCTCTCCTGGTGCTAATCCTTCCTCTGCGGTCATCACCATAGCCTGACCATGCTCTTGGGGTGTTGGTCCCCCTGCTAAAATCCTCGCTGCCTGTTCTGACTCACGACTTGGGCTTATCTATACTGCTGGGGGTGTTGTTGCTGGAATGGCTGGGACTGAGGCGGCAAGGGCCTCTGAGGCTGATACTGCTGCTTCTGGACTGGTGTTGGTCCTCTCATCAAAGGACTAGAAAGGTTGGACGATGATGAACCACCCTATTCGGACAGGATCCAATCTTATGATCTGCTTCTCCACAAGCCAGGCACAATCCCTGCGCCCTACGACATTCTGCTACCACATGTCCTGGCTTCCCGCAGTGTGAACATCCCACTGCGAAAGAATGCTTCTGCTTCTGCTGCTGAGGATACGTCGGGGCTGAATGTTGAACCGACGTTACTGAGGCCGTCCGCCTCGGAGCTCCAATGGTCAAAGCCCGAACTGTCGAGGCTGGTGCTGAGGACTGATTCATCTGGCCGTGAGATCTCTTCCGACCTCCGGTCCTATCCACGATCCTCTGGAAGGTATACTCATGCCTCCTAGCTGCTCTCAAGACTGCATCAAAAGTCCGATGCTCAAACTGTACTACTGCCAATAAAATCTCGAGATGGAGCCCCTGCTGGAACCGCTGGGCTCTATCGAACTCGGTCTCTACCAAGGTGGAAGCAAACCAACTAAGCCTGGAAAACTCGGTCGCATTTCCGTCGACCGTCCTGCCCATCTGCTTCAGATTGGTGAACCTCGTCTGTAGATCGTACCGAGCTACAACATCAAAATACTTGGTCTGGAATCTCTCTCTGAATATTGCCCATGAAATAGGAGCCACTAATCCAACGGCCTGCGCCGCCCACCAGCTACAGGCAAGATCTAATAACTGCAGGCGCACTACGGCCACCTTCTCGTTCTCTGGAGTCCTGGCTGCTTCTAGAATCACCTCTGTATCCTGAAGCCATGTATTAGCAGCAATAGCATCTTCGCTGCTATTGAAGAAGGAAGGGTTCAAGCGCTTGAAGCTGTTGGCTGCATTGTTACCCTGATGACCTCCTCTGGTCAGAGCATCTATCACTGCCTGGTGCAAGGTATCTCCTCGACGATCTTGGGAAGCTATCAAGGTCCTGATGAGACCCACCAAAGTGCCATCATCAGGTTCTACAGGCTGAACTGGCTGGACCGGTGGCTCTCCTCCAGTAGGCACGACTCTGGGGCCACTCCTGAATGTTGGGCTTGATCTCCAGGTTGCTGCTGATCCACAGAAGGTGCTCTACCTCGCTGATCGGCAGGGCCAGGTACAATGCCGCTGAAGAAGACGACGTAGAGAACAATAAAGAAGGACCAGGACAGATCAACGATACAAGCATGTGATCAGGACAAGAATTTTCAGGGATTCAGAGGATACGAACAGAGATCAAGGGTGAGTACTGATTGAGACATCTATTCGGTAAACCCTCATATATCTTGATTTACACGACCTGTATGGGCCACCACTTAAACCATGTCACGGCCCAGAACCAGAATACTAGAGAGCGGGGGCAGACATAGCCAGCTACGTATATTGAAGTACATCCCACCTCGCTATACGGTCACGGCTGTCTAGATACATGAGGGTTTAAACTACAAGCCAACAGTCTCTTAGGGTCATGAACAAGCCTAGTGTCTCAATCATAAGCAAGTAAGTAAATGTTACAAGATTTAAGATCACTAAATATACAATAGTAAGGCATCCCAAATATTACATATTTAGATGATCATGATGCTAGTCGTTACAAAATGTCAGGACTAGCAAGAGTTTAGTCATACATAATCAACCCTAGGATCTGTCAATCATGTTACAGCCCATAGACAGACAGTAAGTAACTGCAATCGAGCTAAACAAGTGCTCGTCGGCTAAACGCCTCAAAAGAATATTTTTACAATAAAGTGGGAGAGCCAAAAATAAACCCACTCGTTGCCCTAGTTACGTCTGGTGGTCACCATCGGGCTAGAAAGTCGGTAGATCCTCTGGAGCTGCTCCAAAATCTGGCCATACAAAACCAGCTGGGTCAGACCCCAGAAAGAGCAAGTGCCACAAAGGAAGCTTCACTTAGGAACTAAGACCAGCAATTAGCATAGAACATAATAATAATAATATAGTAAGAACTAAAAATATGGAAAAAATATCAGGATGATATACGACGAAATAACCATGGAACTATTCAGATAATCAGGTTACAACCCGTAAACCAAACAAGGACAGGGGTTGTAACCCTTCGTCTGAACGGAACTTGGTTTTCCACCATTTATCGGCAAGATAATATTAGAAATCAGGTCATGTAACAATCTTGTACAGGATCAAGACAAGACTAGACTGATTATGCCTCATCCAATCAATCACGGCCAAGCAATAAGTACGGCTTAATAATTTAACTAACTAGGGTTATCACAGGCCTGGTTACTAGCAAGATGCAGCCAGATTGTTCTACAACCACAAGCCCTGCAGACCATCCAGTTTACCCAGGTCGAATATTAGGGGTTAAATTCAAGTTGGTACATCGTCCAGGAAACGCATGTACCCTTAAATAGCTTGGAGGGTGCAACACATGACAGTGTGCTGGAAATGTGCCCTACTCGACGGCAGGCTACAGATTCCAAGCACGCCCAGGTAACGGGATCGCCTGTAGCTGGAAAATCTTTTCATGACTACTGGATTATTCTAGTTATTAGCCTTAGTCAATTTGGTAGGTACCCCTGACCGTGGTACTCAGGGGTCCCTGTCCTAGACATGATGCAAGAAAATACTGGTTCATTTGTACAAGCACATTCACCCACGGTGTCCAGGTTATTTATACTTGTCATGTCATGTCATGTTAGCTGTCGCAACAGTAATCCAAGATATATCATGTCAGGTATATTTGTCAGGAGTATGCCACGACGGGCCACTATCATGTCATGTTACTTGTTAAGAGTGCGCCGCTATGGGTCATTGTCGTGTTTAGGTTACAAGTGCAGGATAACATAGTACAAACATTCCATCAAAAGACCCAAGTTATACTGAGGGCCACAAGATATGAGCCTGATAATAATAATTAAATCATAAAAATACAAGGCTATGGAGCAGCCCATGCGGCTGGGTTCCATGTGGTCTCATACGGCTCTGGAGATGACTGGGCCTTATATGGCTCAAGTGAGAAGAGCACATGCGGCTGGAAAGAATGGGGGCCTTTGTGGCAGTGAGGAAAAAGTCCATGCGGCTGGGAGAAAATAGGGCATATGCGGCTAAAAGGGGGAGAGCTCATGCGGCTCGGGAAACTTGGGTTTATGCGGCTAAGAAGGGGGCAGGAGCCTATGCGGCTAAAAATATAGGGGATCTTATGCGGCTGGGATGAGCGGGGTCCCATGCGGCCAAGGAATCAAAGTTCCATGCGGCTGGAGAGAGAGACCCCATGCGGCTGAGATGAAAGGTCTTATGCTGCTTGCGGGAAGCAAGACCTTATGCGACTGGAAGTACCAGTCATATTCGGATATGATCAAGTGGAGTCTTATGCGGCTAGGGAGGGGAAATCACTTCATGCGGCTAAGGATAATTGAGTTCATGTGGCTGGACTATGTCGAGGCTTATGCGGTTCGGAAGTCTTATGCGACTGGGAGATCAATAACTCATGCGGCTGGGTTCAAGCTAAGCCATACGGCCAAGAAGGAAACTCGCCGCATGAGAAGCCATGCGGCTAAGTACTGTCCTTCTTCTCCATTATTCCGAGAAGAAGAACCATGCAAGCCATGGATTCCAAGCTCCATAAATCTTTCATCCAGAGTCCAAATCCGAACTTCCATAGGTCAAAATGGGGCAGAATAAAATTCTTTACAACATGGAACCATTAAAACTTGGAAATAACTATGTTAAGCAGGTCAAAACCCAAGAAATACGCAGATGAAATAAACTTAGATCTACATGAATTTAGCCATGGAAATTAAAAATGCTAAGTACTAAAGTGGGTTAGAATCTTGAGAGGAAGAAAATAGAACAATAAAAATTTAGGTTCCTCCATGAAGCAAAATGCACTTGCCTAGACCTTCCTGGTAGGTAAAGAGTAATGGTGGAGAAGAAGAAGAGTAATAAGGAGAGAGAAAGGAGTGGGTTAATAAATGGTGATGGTGGTGGTAGGTAAGGGTTCTCCCCTTGGTTCATGATGAACTAAGGCAAACCAAGCCTAGTCGAACCAATCCAAGGTAAATCAAGCCATGAAACGCCAAGATAAGCCAAGCAAGGAATCATGCAATACCAGACAAAATACGTACACGTATTCCAAAAATACGTAATACGAACCACAAGTATTACACAAATAGACTTCCACTATTTTATGGAACAAACTATAGTTATTGAAAGACACGAATGAGCTTCTACCTGTAATCTCTAGATTTTGACTTATGGTCAATTGTTGTCAATGGCTACAAAAAGCCTACTATCACTTCTATTCTCACATCCTCTATAATCAACAAGCCTTATTATAGTTACACGGAGGAAGAGAAGAAGTTAGCTAGCCTTGATGTAAAAGCTATGCATACCTTTTATTGTGCTGTAGACATAAATGTATTCAATTTTATTACAACTTGCACAACATCTCATAGAATTTGGAAAGTTCTTGAAGTTACTTATGAGTCCAGGTATAAAAGCAAAGCCAGCAACTCCAGACATGAGGATAGTCTTCATAATATTGCAAATATGTGCATGATGGAATTAAAATTTAAGGTACAACACAATCCTTTATACGAAGAAGAGCTTATATGTGACAACTGCAAGAAGATAGGCCACGTCCAGGAAGATTGCACTACTGCTAGAAAGGAGAGTCACTACGAACGATCAAATGAAGGAAGATCATCATCATACAAGTATGCTAGTACAAGCATATGGTGTGAAAGCGAAGCAACAGATTTTGAATAAGAAGAGAGACCTAATCAAGCTGCAAATTTATTCTCAATGGCATTATTTAACGATGTACAAAATAATTCTTCTTATGAAGAGAGTGAATTTTGTCATGATGATTTATATGATGCTTTCAGTGATCTATTAGAAGAACACAAGAAAGTATTAGATAAGTATAAGCAAGCTAGAAAGGATATTCTATCCTATAAACGTGAGAATGAAAAGCTTACTTGCTTATTGAATGATGCTAGAATTACTTCTCCTTCTGATAATTCTACTGAGATTTCCACAATTGAATTTAGATTGCATGAGGCACTTGATTGTATTTAGAAAATCACTTAAGAAAATACTAAACATAAGGAGAAATTAGAATCAGAAAAGAAGAAGTATTCTATTGCTTCATGTAGAATTGATGCTCTTAATGCTAAATACGATAAGATCTGTGCTAACTCTAAAAAATTAGAGATTAGACTGGCAAAGCAGGTATTACAACCCATGAATCAGTCTAACACAAGACACATGACACATCACAAAGTCACATACGACATATCATCTAGAAAGGAAGCAAGCAAAGGTAAAGCTTCACATAACTATACTTTCTATTATAAGTATCCACGCACATCATATCACACCACTTTACATTCTTATACTGCTGCACATAGCACTAATATTAATACTTTCTGTCATTATTGTGGTATGAATGGACACGTTTCTAATCGTTGTTAGACTAGAAAACTAGTTGATATGAACTTGTGTAAATGGATTCCCAAAGCTAACAAATGTGGATCCAAGTATTGGATACCAAAGTCTTCACCTAATATTTCAGGTGGAGCTACTTATGCTAAACCATAAAACCATGGAACGTATTGGTGGTTGCACAACTACAAAGGTCATCTTCTATGCAATTGCACCAACATAAGTGTGACCACTTGAACCACTTTGGTAACATGCTAAATGATGTATTTTATGGTTTCATTTATAGAATCTAGCATATTCTTATTAATTTCTTTCTATTTGATATCCTTTAGTTGTTTATTGTTTGAATCAATGTGAGATACAATCCTAGCATGACTAGTTATTTAGCTTAAATGATTAGTTCATACTATATAGTATTTTATTTTCTATTAGTGTGACACATTTGTCTATGTATGCTCTTTATTCTTAATCTTTATTCTTGAAGCATGCATACCACTGTAATCCATAGGAGCTTTTTTTTGGTTAATATATTTTTGACTCTTCGTCTTTAATATTTTTTACTTGTCACTTCTTACCGATTTGTCTTTAACATATCATATTAACTTTGATCGATATTTTGTAAGTATGTATGTTTAGCACGAGTCTTATATTTACTTGAAAAGTATATATATATATATATATATATATATATATATATATATATATATATATATATATATATATACTTTTATGTTAACCCTGTGCTTGCATAATATATTCACTATTGATTCTCATATTTTATTTTGATTAACTTCTTATGATCTGTGTCCGATATATGAGTTAAGTTCAAGTTCTATATTATTTTAAAAAGTAGTTTCAAACTTGTGCTTATCGCATACTTTAGCTATTGATTACTTGGAACAAATTTATGTTCTTCTCCTTATTTGCTTCTTCCTCAAAGCCGCTTTTAATGATATTTTTTGCTTGGCTTTTTGGTTAACATTTTTGGATACATGACTCTTATTTAAATTATTTTTATATCTTGAACTTGATAAACCATTCTTTGGGTATTTACTTCCTTTATATTTAGGAATTCTGGATTTCGATGTTGTTCGGTGACACTGTATATATTCCTTTAAATCTAAGTTCTTTAAAGTAGAGATTATTTTGGGTACATGTCGAAAGGATCTTTCTATCATACATGTGCAAATAGTCTGAAGCGACACGGTGTACTAGTCTTCAGACTACCGCTAGCTGGGAACCAGCCCCTACAGCTAACCCAAAGTGATCAATACTTTATAGACTTAAGATTTATTAAGTTCTACTTGCAATTGTTATCTAGTTCTGGATCTAAGGTACTGAACCCAGTCCCCTAGGTTCCAGAATACATCAGCGTATCTAGGTCCTAAATTTTGATTTACACATGTTATATATTTTATCGTTACCCAATAATTTTGTACCACATATGGATAAATGTGATTGATACATCTTATACCGTATGCTACATTATTCTAATATTTTTTAAGTCCATAGAATATAATTGATTTCATATTATAAAAATTCTTCTAAAATTCTCGGTTATTAAAGAAGAGATTTATTTTGGGTACAAGCCTACAAAGGGTCTATCTGTCACCACGGCTACGGCTAAAGCGAAGTGGTACTTAAGAGTTCTCCGGTGAACCTCTGTTAGCTGTGACAGTACCCCTACAGCTAACCCAAGATTGATCAACGCTTTATAAACTAAAGATTTATTGAGATCTAGTTGCAATTATTATCTGATGGATTTTGGACTTTAGATTTGATGGATACTATTATTTAATGATTTAATTTTACAAAAGGTAACATAAATTAATCTTCATAGGTTAATGTTTTTATCTTTTGATATATTCATTGTTCTGTCACACTATTTGATATTCAGACATGATGATCTTGTGACTACTCATTGAATATTATAGTCTTGTGATTTCGTCTTTAGCTTGTGTAATTTTCATGATTTTAAGCTTTTTATTATATTCTTCTTATTCAAGTTATTTACTGTCTACAGCAGTAACTCTTTGCG
This sequence comes from Iris pallida, assembly GCA_029216955.1. NCBI lineage: Eukaryota > Viridiplantae > Streptophyta > Magnoliopsida > Asparagales > Iridaceae > Iris > Iris pallida. The sequence continues at coordinate 10,892,553 of JANAVB010024994.1, forward strand.
GAGGAAAAGTCATGCAAATTGAATCTCTCTCTCGAAGTATTTCTTCTCTTTAACCTTACAGTTGTCTGGTGGACAACGTGCTAACGCTTTAAAAGGGAAGAAATAAACTTTGATAAGAAGACCTAATATTTTTGAATTAGTTTTCTACTTCTGGAAATATATCTCTGAATTTTTTTTAAAATTTTGTCAATACTATTATTTTTGGATATAGCCAAGTGAAGGTGGAGGAGTTAATTGTTCCAAATCAATTATCCCCTTGAATGCCATATATCTAGAATACATTTTTCTTTGAACATTTATCTAGTTATGTTTATTTTTTTGTTGGAGCATATTTTATTTGTTTATCTTTAAGCATTTTTTTTTTTGCCTAAAGACGGTATTTGTTTTAAGTTTGGAATTTTATATGCATTTGATCAAAGAAAAAAAAAATACATATCTTGGATATTCCTTAGATCTTATGATTATTTATTTTATCTATTCTTGCATATAAATTACTTCGGAACTAAATACACATATTTTAAGGGGAAGCAAATTAATTGTTTCAATTCTTTTATGCCCTTAATGTATGGTATACCTAGTTTATCATGGACAAATATTCTTTTACTTAACATATCTTATTGATTGGTTCATGATTTTTTATTTTAGTAAGTTTATGAGAGAATATATGATTATTATTTATTTATTTTTAATTCTCTTATTTTATTTTAGTTTCTAAAAGTTATCTTGCCAAATATATTTAATTATCCTTATTTGATTTTTTGTCTTGAGTTTAAATTAATTTTGGCATTTCTTATTGGGATTTTATCTCAAAGTTCATGATTATCTATATTTAGACAGATTATAATTTGTGGGGGAGCATTCAAGTCGACTGAATTTCTCATTCTCAAGTATTTTGTCTTCATTACCTTTATGTTTATCTAATGGATATACATATATCATGCTAAGGTAATTGAATTCAAATGCATGAACTTTGGTATAGATTTTACATATATTCTAGTATATTTATTTTTGATTTCTTTTTCAATGATTATATTCTTTATAGAATTGATTCAGTAATTTGTATAGGCAAATTATGAATCATATTTTTTTGTGATCATTGTTAAAGATCTCTTTATATTTTTATTTATTTGGTATATACTAGATCTACAAATTTTTATTTTTTTCTCATGGATTATTGATGACCAATGATTGATTTCTACTATATTGATATCTACTTTTTATTAAAATACTTTATTGGTCTATTTCAAAACTACAGTTATATTTATTCATCATATTGAGTTTTGAATGTTATTTTTGGATTTCTAGTTGGTAAACTATGTATTGCTTGATTTTAGTTTTCTTTGTTAACATTCAACCAACTATATTGTGTTTTGACATATTTTTCTATTTTATGCAATTTTTTTGAACTTGTCATTACACTGTTCTCATAATCCTTAATCATGATTATGTTTGCCTTCTTTACTTATGCTTGAGTTCATTTTCTCTCTTATTACGGAAGAACTTATTTTTTTGATCATGTCAAAGGGGGAGAAATAAGTTTAAGTTAGCATACAATATTCTAGTATTATGAGTTTATTAGTGATACATGCATCTATTGTATATATCTTAAACTTAACTGATTTGCCATAATCAAAACAGGGGAGATTGTTAGCCCAATGATTATATCATGCTTTTGAATATGGCTAATCAATTAAGTTTAACATAATGACGTCACTAATATTCATGTAATCACTATCATGTTGCTACTTAAACTTAGCATTGTCCTAATATTCTATATCATATTTCTATGTTTGTATCATAATGCATCATATTGCTTTGTTCGTCTAACATGTAGTTTCAGACATGCGGTAAGCATGATGAAACATAATCAAATTAGGACATATGCAATGGGCCAAAGACGGCGTTATACAAGGAGATTTCTTTGAACCGCCCAACGACCTATCCAGGGCCTCGCATCAGGGGTTCTGCTAGCAAATAGGTCAGCAGAAATGTGTCATCAAAGGGCTCTTGATTTTCCTATTTTATCAATATAATTTTCACATTTATTGAGTCTAGGCATGCGGTGTACACTGCATCATACTGGCAAATAGGCTACCCAAGAAACGTTTTCAAAATACCCTTTCATTTTGAAAACAAGTCCACTTACAAAAGCTCAAACTACTTCCTAACTGCTTGACTTTTTAAAATTTCCAAAAACAATTTGCAAAAACCCTAACAGAACTCGAACAGAATTCGGCCTGAGTTCGGTTAGTGCCCGTTGTATTTTTGAACTTGGTCCTCCTGTAGTTACGGATTGCCGAGATTTTCTCATAGAGTTCTGTCCGAATTCTGACAGAGTTCTGTCTTTGGAACAACTATAAATAGAGAAGAATTTCACTCATTTCAACACACCCCTCTCTTCTATTCTCTCTAAGCTTAATATGTTCTTCCAAAGTATTCTGAGCTATTCATTTTTAAATCCCAAGCCAGTTACAATCCTCTAGTCGATTTGTCATTGCGGTACGGTCTAGAAGTTTCAGAGTGATTGTAATCAGAGGCTTGATTGAAGAAAGATTCACAATTGAAGTTGGCCGAGTACTTCGGATCAAAGCTCGCGTTATAGAAGTTGCAAGGACTTGGATGAAAACTTGCGATACTTTTTCATAGTGGATTCAACTGGAAGCTAGAGTTCTTCCGACTGGATTAGTCCTCACAAGAGGAAAACCAGTATACATCCTTGTGTTTGTATTTGCTTTCTGATCTATGCTTTTTATTTACTTACTTGTGATATATTATATGTGATCTTGTTGCTAACATTTTTAATTAGCTAAATTTTGCTGCCTACTCTATTCACCCCCCTAGAGTATTGCGCTTTACGATTCGTTCCTACAGTTGTATTGGATATGGTTATGTTGTTGTTGTTGTCTAGACTTATCTAGAATTTGTGATTTGATTTATCATCTCTTTATACTCTATCGTGCCATATTATATCGTGATTTAGATTTTGTGATTGAGTATCGCCACTATCAGATATCATTGTTTCTTCTTTGGAACTAAATATTGGTTGAGATGGTAGTTGCAGTGATGGTCTAGACATCTTACTATGCCGATGTTGTGGTGTAGGTTGGACGTGCCTCACGCTCTCGTACGCCTACATCCGGGTACGGGTTGTGACAGTCTCGGATCGTGATTCTATTTTTACGTTACATTTATGGAGGAGTATGCAGGAGAGATTATAAACTCGATTGAAGTTCAGCAATACATATCACCCTCAGACCGACAGACAGTCAGAATGCACGATTTAGACATTTGAGGATATATTGAGAGCTTGTATGCTGGATTTTGTCAGATCGTGGGAGGATCACTTGCACTTGGTGAATTTTTTTATATTAATAGCTACCAAGAAAGTATCCAGATGGCACCTTTTGAGGCACTGTATGGAAAGAAGTGTATATCTCCAGTATGTTGGAGTGACATAGGGGAGCGTCAGATATTTGATCCTGAATTAGTGATGCAGACATTGGAGATGGTGAAGAAGTTTCAAACTCATCTTCAGGTATCTCAAGATAGACAGAAGCACTGAGCAGATGCACATCGCCAACCTTTGGAGTTCAAGGAAGACGAACATGTGTTTTTGAGGATATCATCGACTCGAGGTACCATCGATTTGCTAGCAAGGAAAAGCTAAGCCTGAGGTACTTTGGACCGTTTGACATTCTAGAACGAGTTGGAGAAGTGGCATATCATCTTGCATTACCCCCATGACTAGAAGGTATGCATGACGTATTTCATATGTCTCGGTTAAGAAGGTACGTGGCAGACTTTAGTCATATTCTTGACCATTCTGAGATTAAAATTGGGCCAAGCTTATCTTATGAGGACCAGCCAGTTGGGATTCTTAACCGTAGCGAGAAGATATTGAGGGGGTCCGATGATTAGACTTGTCTGAGTTGCTTGGAAACATCATTTATTGGGCGAGTCTACTTGGGAGCGAGAAGATTCCAAGGAGAGCGTTTCCCTCATTTGTTTGACGATTAAGGTACGAATTTTTAGATTGCATTTCCTTAGCTTGCTTTCCAATGTATTTTTTTATTTCGATGATGAAACTCTTTTAAGGTGGGTATAATATAAAACCCTTTAATTTTAAATTAATTAATTAATTAATATATTTGAGTATTTTAAATATTATTTTTATTATATAAATAGCCTTAGTCACGATTGAGATTTGTTATGAATATCGATTAGAAATTATGGCATGGCTAGTGTAGTCATGTGTCACGACTAACATATTAGCCATGTTAGGGATGATATAGCCATATTTAAGTCCCTTGTATGTTAACAATTCAAGTTGTGGCCCAAACCATATTTTTGACTTAACTAATTATTTATAAATGATTTTTACTTTTTAGGAAATCTGGTTGCACCAAATCAGCCCAAACTTGACCCGAATCAAACCCAAACCTATGTACACACACACACACATGCCCTCATGGATCTGCTGAAAATTGTTAAGTTCTTTATCAAGTTACTTATTATTATGAGTACTTAATGATATTTATCTTTTTCTTTTACTTCTACAATTTTGAAATCACATTAGCAGCTTGTGATAAGGTGGAGTATGAATAGGAACTTCAATTTGTTGATGTCTTCTTATTTAATAATATTAGGATATATATATATATATATATATATATATATATTATAAATTTATATGTTTTCATTTTAAAAAATATTATATATATAGTAAGTATACTAGGTGTCATCCTAGTTGGCAAATAACTAACTACCACAAACCCAAACCAACCAACACTCAAACCTACCTAAACCCGATCCTAATAAGCTACACATGCTTGGCCAAACACCCCAATAGCAGCCCCTATTGTTGTCATGTCCCAGTTCCGCAGAACCGATCGTCCTCGCTTAGGCGTTATATCACGCCCGGGTCCTACAGAACTGATCGTCATCGGTCGGGCGTGATACTGCGCGAGCCTAAGTTACACTTACGTAAGCTGAATATCATAACAGTCGATTACACCAGCTTGACGACGAGGTCATTGCATAGAAGTCCCGAGCAGAGAAGTTGAAAACACAAGATGTATAGAAAAACAAAATTAATCTTTATTAATAATGCAGCAAAATTACAAAGGCGCGAGGCCAAGATTACAATAACTCAAGATCACATTCTCCCTGAATACTATTTCACTCAGCTTTCTATCTCTCTCTCTCATCTCTCAATACAAATGATTACGCCTTGAGGCATACAACTGGAAGAAGGCGATGTCCATATATTATATCTCGTATAGGTAAAGCCTTCAACGTGGCCACACGCTTCAAAACACTAATGAACTCTATGCCTAAGTGCGTCCAAGCGAGCTCCGGCTCGAACTAGCAAGTACCTATAACCTGCAAATAAAAAATGGTTAGGTGTCAATACACAACCGTACTTGTGAGGGGCATCTTGCCCTCCTATACAAAACCAACACGTTATTTTAGTGAGTGTGCCTATTCTTTTAGTAATCTTTCTAATCTTACCTTAGGATCAGTTCCAAGTCCTATACTATAAGTCTATTTGTGTTGCAATAACGTGATCGTGCCTAAAAATTAATATGACCGTGCTACGCAATAACAAGAATCTTGTATTCCGGTCTTCCCATTTCAACATACAACCGACTCAATCAATTCTTGAGAACTTCGTGTCAAACTGTTTCGAAAACCAAATGCCACAAACAGTATCCAAAACCCACGACTCTATTGAGGCCAAATCTTAGGCTCAATAATTGTGATCCATGTTGTGTATGCATTCCTTGACTCATTTGTATTGTGCATACACTTATTGACTCAATCTACCGCATGCACGCGGATCGTCGCTATCACGTCGACTCAATCTATATGAAATGTCACTAGCACCACAAGCCATCCCTGGATTATAGCTTTGTCTAGATGGTGACCCTTCCAGCGCGATTGTGAGCCCGCTGAAAGTTCCCGAAGACTTGTGTTGTCTACCAACATGGCTATCCTGCTATCCTCCTAGGCTGAATCGGTCTTGTGGCCCAGTTTAGCGTTCGAAGATGTGAAACCTTGTGCATAACTTGTCCAATGACCATGCAAGACTTGACTCAATTTACCATCCTACACAGTTACTACTCATTCTAAGTGTTTTTATACCTTTCTTTCCTTTCCATGGCTCCCTTTACCAGGGACTGCCTCGACGACCTACAATCCCGAGAACTTTCCATGTTACCATACCTTTTATTCAAACTCAGGAATGACTACTTGATAGCCCTCATGCCTACTCAACTTGCCAAACCGTGTTCTGTACAGTACCACCAACCAAGTTATACTCTATGTGACAAGCCCTTTTAAAACCGTGAGAACATACCTGTTATGACTTAGTATTGAGACTGTGGGAACGTGCTTGCTATGATTAACAATAAGACTGTGGCAATGTGCCTGCTATGACATTAAGTCGATAGTCTATGGCAGAACTCTGCTTAGCTTATTCGTGAAGTCGAAAGACTGAGTTCCAACTTTAAAAACATATCATGGAGAAACATCTAGGCACTTGACAATTTCTATGTTCTACACACACTTGACACAATGAGATTATTCTCTTAGCTATGTGGATTCATCTCTTTTATTACCAAGCTTATTCAGTGCATATGAGAACTTCCATTTATTAGTGTGAAGGCCAAGCTGAGACAAGTTCACCGAAGCCATCCACCTGAGCGAGAAGTTGCGTCGGTCGTAAGCAAGCTTTTGCATAGCCAAGTCCAAACGTCATTGTATTTCGATTCATCATGTAGAACTGAGCGGGTCGAGGCACTATATAATAGAAAATTCAGAAAAAGTTTTGTCCTTAAAACTTATTAAGTACTAACTCATCAACTTTATCGCTGAATACTCAGAAAACGTTTCTTCTATTCGTTTCATCAATCAGAGTCATGCTTCGCACCTTAGCCATTTTTATCGAACAACTAAGTTATTCTAGACAATCCAACTATTTTGCAACATAATCATCAAGTCATGTCTCTTTCTATAATACTCTTCGTGCTGCTACATTGCGAAACACAGGGTAACTATACTTGTCGCACACATAGGCAACTAAACTCTAGTGCAAACCCACCCGAGCGATATCCTTAGTCATTTCAAATCCAAAACATAACCAAATCGACCAATACATTATTTCTTAGTCGAAACCTAGTGTTACCCCTTAGACCAATTCCGATAATCCTCAAGACTTTAAGTTAGATTCCAACAAATCTTTCAAACCTGACTACATCTATTCCTCAATAAAATCACAAGTATCAATACCTTATTCTCGCCATCCTATTTGTATATCTTTCAAAGTTATCGTTTGCATCGCTACATTCTATCTTTCAAAATTTTCCAAACCCTCTACACAACCAATCAAAATTCTACCAAGTATAATTTGTCGTCATTTAATCCTCAAGAACAAATTCGATTTCATCAAGGCATGAATTCATTTCAATCAACTTTCCTTTATACTTGAAATTTGATCCAACATATTCGATTCATTTGCTCAATCATGAAAATTCTTCCAACCAATCCTTACAACATCAACGTCAACGTTCCAAGTATCCAACCTATGCAATTCAATTTGTTTACCTTGAATCAGATCAATAAAATTTCAAGTTTGTTCCATTTCAACAATCGTACATCCATCAATACTTTCTCTGAGTATATAATTTCAAAAAAATTCATAACACATCCCAATCATCCCTTCAGCCTTATTTAAATTCAGTATACCACTTGAGTTGGATCGTGCACATATTTAAGGTTCCTCCAAAATATATACATTTCAATCAAGCCTCGTGATAGATAATACGAATAAAACTAATATATGCAATTTCCATTGACTTCTTCGAAACACAAGTTCATCTTTAATCGTCAATTTTCTTCCATGTTGGAAAATTCGATTCCACAATATTGAATCAACCCATCAACCAAACACCAATATCTAATCCTATCAGTCCTCAAAACTTTCAAGCCTTAATTCCATAACTAGCTACCCCAGCTCTGTTATCTACCCAGATGACTCTCTAAGGTTGATCAGTACCGGTTCTATTTCTCGATACAAGGGAGCGTGCTTAACTGCCAGGCTAACTAACGAGGCTAAAGTCAAACTCTTCCATGCAAACCACATCAAAACACTCACCCCCCCCCCCCCCAATCGTAAGGTCAAACCATAGTTGTTAGTATAGGATTTTCTACCCAAGCTCGTCTCACTCTGATTTCTAAACATCGAGCACAGATTATCCTACATGCATTTGCAACGTTCGGTTCAAGGGGTCCGAGTCATTCAACAAAGTCATTCCTAGGTTCAATTTGTTCCAACCAAAATCCTCGAAACAACACGATCGAAGACATCAATCCAAGCTACTATCCTAGTCCGAGTCCTTACACCTATATGATATAATCCATCGATTCAATCTCGTATACTTCGACTACAAAACCACAAGTTATAATCATCGTTTTCCAAATTTCGAGTCCTAACATACCCATCCAAATTTTATCAATCATAACTTTCCTCAAACTTCAATCCTACAAGTCCTCAATTTGTGTATCTATCTTATCGCAAGATCAAAAGATCGCCTATTAAAACTTCTAAGTCGTAACAATCCTTATCACAATTATCATCAAATTCGTCAATAGTTTTGTTTTGCATAGTCCGATTAGTATCCATTCACGTACATTTCAAGTTCACCAACTCAAGTCATCCAAACATTTGATACTATCACATAGTCCTCAATTTCTAAAATTATAGAATCCACAAAAATAATAACTTTTAACAACATTCATTATTCATCGATTCAGAGTACCCTCGAGTTATCGCATATCGATCTTTGATATGCTTTAATACCATCAACGATATACATAACCAGATGATCTTCCTTTTTGCGACAAACTCGGAGTTGTACAATCAATGCTATCATCTGAACTTAACATATGATTATGTCCTCGATACTTAAGATCAAATCAGCTATAATATCTCCTGAACTAGTTACATGATCAATTTGTTTCAAACTCAAAATTGTATTTGTGGTCTGTCTTCGTCATCGTGCAACAGAATTCCTCAAATTGCATCGTTCTATACTATCTCAAGTCATCAAGCAATTTTAAATAAAATCCTCAGAGTCCTTTTCGTTCTTCAAACAAATTTCCATACACGCTATCTTCCAATAGTGTTATCTTTCCTTAGTAAAATTTGAAATTCAATTCCATTTAGTTCTACATCAATATCTTTGTATACGATCCATATCGATTTCTCGATTGAGTCATTCATTCGCTACACCTTAACTTTTTCATTGATTCAATCTATTTACTCTTTCTTTCACATTTCATAGCCAACGCAATCCCAATCCGCTATGTGTCGTCTCTCATTTCGTCTTAACTCAACTCGTATGAAACATCTAAAGTCATGACTAATGATGTGATACTCATTCTAAGGCTTTGTGATGCTTGCTAACACTCATTGGTACCTCGATCCTCAATTCAATCGAACATCTCCAAGGCTGACCCATACATAACTCAGGGATGAAGTCACTCTACAAATCTTCGAAACGATTATTCGAATCACAATCGATCACATTGAATCTCCGACTGAATTATTCCTCAAAATCCAAGCACGGTTGTAATAGTTAATTTCAAAATATATTTTATTTATTATTAAACATTTGGAAATACAAGTTTTACGAGAAAATAGTTCTACGAGAAAAAAGTTTTACGAACAAAATTGCATTATTTTAATAACATAATTTCCCAGGTTCCTAAATTTTTTTTAATTTAATATTACTATTTATTGTACAAAAATCTTTTATGATTTAATTGAAGTATTAATTTTGTATCTTATCATTATGGATTATGGATTTATTTTGTGTAAAGTATTGTTGAAGTATTAATTAAAAGCCTAATCAATTTTACATATAAAATGACCAAAACAACCTCTTTTCTAACTTAATTTCCAAGCTTCCAAAGGAAGCTACCAACCTTTCTAATACTTGGTCGGCCACCTTAGGGAGGGGTGTGGGTTGCTTAATTTGGATTGGGTATGACATAAATTCTTTGCTTGATAAGTTAGAACTTGGTATATGTATTTATACATATAAGTTTCCTTCCTTTAAGCTTTTAACACCTCTTCTTTTACCCTCTTCATAAAACCTCTCCGACCTCTCCAAACCCTAGATTTTCATTTCTTCATCTTCTACAAACCTACAAGAGCTAAGACAAGTCCTCCTCCTCTTTGTACAAATCTCCTTTTAGTGAAATTTTCATATTATTTGTAGTTAAATTTTATTGTTCAAAGTAAAGTGTTAATTTTAGATAAATTTTAAGATTCATATATGTGGTTTAGAACACGATTATAAGAGTTTTTCATTAAGGTGACACACCCATATAAGGCTTGGACATGAATTAGAATTAGAAAATATAGTTGATGAATTCGTTCACCTTGTGCAACATTTTTCAGAGCTGGTTTTCATCCACCAAACTTGATCAAAATGAAAATATTTATGAACAAAAATCGAAGAGGATTCAATAAGCTTTCCAACCATATATGATATGATAGTATCTAGATGTATATATTATGAGTTATTAACTGTGCAACTTTGTTGTCGAAACCTAGAAAAAACTTTGTAACCTAATAACACAGCAGCCTTGTACCTCAGTTTTGACCAATTAAACTTTGTCAAATCCAAAATGTGTAAATATGTGTTTCATAGAAAATTTGATAAGCTTTCCAATGGTATATAATTTGATGGTATTCAGATTTATATAGTAGGAGTTATGCTATGTGCAAGTAGAGGATACATGTCTGGAATTTTGGGCAAATCTAGTTTTGTCCTTTTATACAATTCTATCTACTATATTAATTCCGTGTGACCGGTGTAGAGTTGTTCAACTGAAGGGACTTTGACCCATGTCAATTCAAGGGAGAGTTGCTCCGGGTCAATTATATTACTATGTTTGGAGCTCGAAATACAAAGGAGACTATGTCCAAAAATCTAAGGATTTTGGAAGATAGCCTAATTTTGAAACTTAAACGCCGTAGTATCGTACCGAACCCTAAACCTATAAATATATATTCCTAAAATACAATCAAGATGTATACTTGATCCAAGAAATAGAATTTCAATTATTAGAAAGGATCTAGGATAGATTGTGATTGTAGTATAGAGTATTGGGCAGGGGAGAACAGTTTACATCACATCGTATGAAATCTGGGCAATATAATTAACAAAACTGATCAGTACCTATAAGTCCTTCATAAGGCCTTTTGTTGAGACTGAGTGAATGCTTAGATCACCTACCTACCTAACGCTCGTATCATCCGTAAATGTTACCTAATTCGATAAAAAGTCGAATTTGGTTAATTGATGTCATGATTTTGCTTCCGAAGAGGAGTGGCCAGACTACTAAGCATCGTGCCTACCTGCCACCACCTAATCCCTAGTAACGGGATTATTGTCTAGATAGTGCTCGTGATACTACGATTGTGAGGTCCAAAACATGTTCTCTAACTTGCATCATCATATAGAAAAAATTGATTATGATTGTGTTAGTGACTCCTAGGACTTAAGGAATAGTTTGGTTACATTTATATCACTATTATAAGATCACTATAGAAGTTAGTTCAAAGTCATACTACATTTGGTACTTAGAATTTATTCAGTTTAGATTACATTGTACTTGATCTTCAGTATTACATTATTTTATTTATTTCACCTTCCTTGAATCGAGGACTTACATGTCTTTGATGACCTAGTTTTTCTGCACTAGATGAAGGCCAGGCTAAAGATGAGATACTTCCCTTATATAATATGGACGAATCGGAAGAGTAAGGGATGCTGCATGTAGATCAACTTTATTTTTGTTCTTGTGTAATTATATGTGTATTATCTTTCTGGGAAATAGTTATGTGGTTGTATATTTTAGTGAGTAGCTTGTATACTTTCTTTTGAAGACAGAACTCAGACTTGTGAGTTGTAAATAAAGAAGAATGATATTGTGAGTGTACTTAGTTCTTATTTTTTGATGGTTTAGCTTTATCCTATACTTTATCCTAGAATTTACAAATAATAATCGTGGTTACGAATATAGGTTTATTTGTAAAGCACGAAGCTTGGGGATGTTAGTTACGTACTCAACTCATCGTATTGGGAGCGGGACGTGACACATCTTTTAGTAGTGTCCCATACAGGTCCGCATTATAGATATGCAGCAGTCTACATCTAGGTAGAAGACTTGTTAATTATATCTATAAGACTCTAATATTGATTTCTAGGAAAAGTCTAACAAGAACCTTAGGATATGAGTATTGTGTATTATAAGATTAAGGAAATTAAGTTCAGTATGTTTGTTTTATATTCCCATAGCATGTGTTTAAATTATATGGAAACATGATTCAGGATTATTTACTCTTAATTACATATAGTTGTGTTTAAGTTGCTAATTCTAAGTACTGATTAGTTTTCTTTATGTGTGTATAGGATGGTTCGTCGATTCCTACCTCATTTGCAATTCGACGAGAGTGACCGGACCACATATATATGGATATTATTACCATTGTAGCGACAACTAAGAATGAGGAGAAGGCAAGTGATAACTGTTTACGGTATTCTCTGTGGAGTTATGAAACCTATGTTTCATGACGTAGAAGATGGGGGCGAAGTGGTATTTGAGAAGATGAAATATTTCCAAGTTTTTCGAGCCCAACAATCCTAAGACTCAAATCCACGAATAAATGGCTATGATAGTACTTTACCGGAATGGAGGGCTAGACATCCTTACGTAGAGATTTTAGGTTACAGGATAAGGATGACACATATATGACTGAGAGTGTATGGGAGATGGTTATGTAAATAAGACTACTTAGTGTATAATGTGTATGTATATAAGACTAGTTTGTGTGTAAGATAGATATAAGGTTGTTGTTTTTGTCTGTTGGAGTTCATTTTAGTAGAACAGCAGATGTAAATAGTGGTTGTGTATCTTTGTAACTTTGTATAATATATCGTTTATGTAAATAAAATATACAGTTTCTTTAATTACGATGATTTTCTTTTATATAATTGTTCATTTATACTTATTCATTATAAGTGATGGTATTATAGTATATTAGGTTAGTTATTGAATTTTTTTACAATCCTTGTTTCTATATAGAGAATGGATGATTCTGAATTCCAGTCCCCTGTAACAACCAAGCTGAGACAAGTGCCACAGATATACTCCAAATTTTCCAACAACTATTAAAAATGAATAGTTAGCATGCTAATGCTGCACAAGCTACCTCAGCAGCTGTACTAAAACAACTTAGAGCACCTCCCCAACAGATAGCTGGAACCATGGTCGATTTTAGAAAACTAATTCCAAAGAAATTTTGTGGAATTGAAAGTCAATTAGAAGTAGAGAAATGGTTGAGGACTACTGAAGGATTGATTAAGGGAGCAAAGATTGCACCAGAAGATATGGTATCAATCATTAGAATCCAGCTGGAAGATGTAGCAGAAAGCTGGTGGAGTGCAGAGCACCCAGAGGAGTCTGATAGAGTAGTGACATAGGAAGAATTAAAAAGTAAATTTGAAGAAATATTTTTCCCTGAGTCAGCTCAAATGGAATTAGAAAGAAGATTTATCCAACGGAAACGGAATAAATATACTGTGGATGAATATGCTATGGAGTTTACCAGACTAAGTAGAATTGCTTCTTACATGGTATCTACAGAAAAGGCTAAAGCATCCAAGTTCAAAGAAGGGTTAAAAAGTAAATTTAAGGGCAAAGTTGCACCTTATAAATACCAAACATATTCTGAGATAACTAAAGTTGCCCGATATCAAGAAAGGATACAAAAAGACAGGCAAATAACAAAGATTCGTAGTCAGAAGAGAAATTTTGAACCGAGTTCATCTTCTTCAAAGGACCAATGGTAAGCTCAGGTAAAGTGACTACAACCGACAACAGCAAAAGTTGTGCCTATATGCAATTTTTGTAGGAAACCAGGTCTTTGAGGAATCAATGTAGAAAATATAATGCATAGTGTTTAAGATATAGATCAGCTGATCACCAAATTACTCAGTGTCCCAAGATGTCTATGATAAGGCCTATGGCACCATATCAATAATTTGTAACAAGGCCTATAAATGTAGGGTTTAACCCAAGGCAAGTAGTTCAGGGAAATGTACCAAGACAAATGTTAAATGCACCAAGGCCAATACAGCAGGCAGCACCGGTGATGCAGACAATGGTAACTGCAGGAAGTCAGTATAGGCCTCCAGTACCTTCTCAAATGAAACAATCCCAACAAGCACAAAGACCACAACAAACTTATACTGGCAAGAAGAAGAAGCATGGCCAGGCATTCTTGATAGATACTAATGAGGCGGAATTGCCTGGAGAAGTTATGACAGATAATATATTAGTTTTATCTTATCCAGCAACAGTGTTATTTGATTCAGACACTACACATTCCTTTATATCTGCCGCATTTATATGTTTACATGAGATTAAAACTGAACCATTACCTAAGAAACTGGGAATTTAACGGGAAATGGTTTGGTGGAAGTCAATCATATATGTAAAGCATGTCCAATCATAATTGGAGGTGAATTATTTCGAGTAAGACTATTGGTTTTTCTAATGATCAATTATGATATAGTCTTCGGAATGGACTGGTTGACATTAATAATAGCTAATATATATTGTGGTCAAGGAAGGGTTATATTTCAACTTCTAGGAAGAAAAATACGTGAATTTATTCATGATCATAAGAACGTTCAAATATAGAAGATTGAGAACTTAGATTGTCACTTCGAGGAGCATTCCAAAATATTGAAGACGAACAATTCCCGAAGATAGTATCTAAATTTAAGGATGTATTTTCTGATGAATTACTGGGGTTACCACCAGATAGAATAGTAGAGTTTACTATAGATCTGGTTCCTGGAGCAGCACTAGTAGCAAAGAAAATGTATCATATAAATAAAGAAAAATTCGCTGAGTTGAATAAACAAATTAAAGAACTGTTGACTAAAAGGTTTATTCAACCAAGTGTTTTACCTTAGGGAGCACTAGTCTTGTTCGTGAAAAAGAAAGATGACACATTACGACTGGTCATTGATTATAGAGCATTAAATGTGGTATCCATCAAGAATAAATATCCACTCCCAAGAATTGATGAATTATTTGATCAACTTGGAGGAGCGCAAGTATTTTCAAAATTTGATCTAAGATCGGGTTATCATCAAGTAAAAGTAAAGAAAGAAGATGTATCAAAAACTGCTTTTTGAACCCGATATGGTTATTACAAATTCTTAGTTATGTTATTTGGATTAACTAATGCTCCTACAATTTTTATGGATCTTATGAATCACATATTCTACCAATACTTGGACAAATTTGTCATAGTATTCATGGATGATATTTTGATCTATTCCAATAATAAGGAAGAACATGAAGAACATCTATGGATAGTACTTCAAACTTTGAGACAAGAACAATTATATGAGAAGCTTAGTAAATATGAATTTTTTCTAGACCGTATATCTTTTCTTGTCCATATCATCAACGGCGAAGGAATTTCAATTGATCCAAGGAAAGTAGAAGCAGTAAAATCATGGCATGTACCAAGACCTATAGCAAAGATTCGAAGCTTTCTAGGGTTAGCAGGATATTACAGAAAATTTGTAGAAAATCTCTCAAGGATTTCTGAATCTATAACCCGTTTGACACGAAAGAATGAGAAATTTATCTGGACAGACAAATGCTAGGAAGCATTTGAAGAATTGAAAGAAAGACTTATTACATCACATGTTCTTGCTTTACCAAATGGATCTGGGGGTTATAAAATTTATAGTGATGCTTCTGGTAAAGGCCTGGGTTGTTTACTAATGCAACATGGAAGAGTTATAGAATATGCCTCTCGTCAGTTGAAGCAACATGAAAGAAATTATCCAACACATGATCTAGAGCTTGCTGCGATAGTGTTTGCACTTAAATTATGGAGGCACTACCTATATGGTGAAAGGGTTAAAATCTATACTGACCACAAAAGTTTAAAATATATATTCACTCAGAAAGAGTTGAATATGAGACAAAGAAAGTGGTTCGAGCTACTTAAGGACTTTGATATGGAACTGGAATATCATCCTGGCAAAGCAAATAAAGTAACAGATACATTAAGTAGAAGACATATGGCATTCTTTATGGATACACCAAAGAAATCCTTAATGATCTAAGAAAAATGGGAATTGAAATTATATATCCAATAACAGAAGGATCATGGGCTAACTTGCAAGTTCAATCATCTTTAGTAGAGAGAATCAAAGCAATTCAACAAGAAGATACTAAATTACAAGAACAATGGAAGAAGACTGAAATAGGGCTTTAGACTGGGATAAGTAAATACTCAGACGGAACATTAAGGTTTAAACACAGATTATGTGTACCAAAAGGAGACCTAAGAATAGAAGTTATGTCAAAAATGTATAAAGATCTCAAACAAAAATTTTGGTGGCATGGAATGAAAAGAGAAGTTGCAAGATTTGTATCCAAATATCTAGTGTATCAACAAGTAAAGGCAGAGCACCAGAGGAATGTAGGACTTCTTTAGTCTTTACCAATACCAAAATGGAAATAAGATCATGTTACTATGGACTTCGTATCAGGACTTCGTATCAGGACTTCGAAGGACTCAGAAGGCTAATAATGCTATGTGAGTTATTGTAGATAGACTTACAAAATATGCTCGATTTCTTCTATTTCGAGTGGGTCAATCAACCGAAATATTAGCTGATATGTATATGAGACAAATTGTTAGTCAACATGGACTACCTGTAAGCATAGTTTCAAACAGAGACTCTCGATTTACTTCAAAATTTTGGGCAAGCTTACAAGAAAGTCTCGATACACGTTTAAAGTTTAGCTCGACATATAACCCTCAAATAAATGGCCAATCAGAAAGAACTGTTTAAACTCTGGAAGATATGTTGAGAGCATGTACTCTTAATTTTGGAGGATCATGGGATGATCATCTTCATCTAATTGAATTTTTTTTATAATAATAGTTATCATACTGTAGAAGCATGGAAATGAACAGAAAATCCTATGCGGCTCAAGTCTGAGAGAGTTTTATGCGGCTCAAAAGTTCATTAGAGTTTCATGCGGCTCAGAAGTTCCTAGCGAGCCACGTGGCTTTATGCGGCTCAGAAAGTCCTTCATAAACTGGCCGTAATTAATTTATGCAGTTGGCTCATTTAATGCCCTAATGTGAAGCGACGGCTCTGACACGAAGGTTTGACAACCCTGACATAAAAGTGAAATAATGACCCTGATATAGTGGCAGGCTCCTAGGGAAGACAAGAAAATCTCCACAGCTGGCACAGTCGACCAACCCCAAAAAAGCTTCCTATGCGGCTACCATCCCTCATGTGGCAGCCACTCTCATGCGGCTGCCACTCTCATGCGGCCGCCTCCCCCATGCAGCTGCTACTCCTATGCGGCTCGGATCATGGGGCCACCCCCATGCGACTGCTACTCCTATACGGCTCGGATCATGGGGCCACCCTTATGCGGCTCAGACTAAAGGATTTCCATGCGGTTCAGATAAGACCACCCTCATGCGGCTCAGACTAAAGGATTTCTATGTGGTTCAGATAAGGCCACCCTTATGCGGTTCTGACACGAGGCCACACTCATGTGGCCCAACCATGACAGTCCTCCATGCAGCTCGCAGCAGTTGGAACACGTGGCGAAAGCTGATCGAATCTCAATAATTCATATTTATTGCAGTCAATGAGGGACACGTGGCGGAAGCTGATTGAATCTCAATAATTCATATTTATTGCAGTCAATGAAGGACACGTGGCAGGAGTCGATCAAATCTCAATAACTCAGATTTGCTGCAATCAACATAACCGTCCAGATTTGGTCAAATCCCAAACAAGCCAGATTTATTGCTATCATCATAATCATCCAGATTTAATGCAATCATTACAATCCGAATTTATGGCGATCAACATAATAACCCAGATATATTGCAATCGTAACAAACCAGATTTATGGCAATCAACATAATGGTCAGGGGCTCAGAATCTGCCACGTGGATACACACCTCCAACCATGATGCCTATAAATAGCAAGGTGTCATTCCCTTGTAAAAAGAGAGCACGGAGATATACGCACAGAGCCAGACACAGAGCGATCCACATTCGAGCAAGAGCATTTCTTTTCCGGAGCCGAAACTGCGTCCAATCGTCCAAGGAGTAAGGCAGAGCTGTCGTTGCTTTCTTGAGCCTCTACCGTCACCCCAGAAAAAAATAAACAATTGTACTTAGATTGTTGTATCTTGGTTTTCGTCCCTAGGCTTTCTTTGTACGAGCGAGTTTGTGTTGTGAAGTAAAAGTCCAGTCCTCCCATAAAACTGTTCTGTTCTTTTATAATCAATGGTAAACACGATGGCGACTCTGCTGGGGACTAACTTCTCCATGGCTGAGGAGTTGGTGATGCAATCGGACGCAGCCAAACTTAGCTCCACTCAACAGATGCTGGTCGCCCGGTTCGACCAGCAGGCGTTTGAAGAAATGCTCTCCGACGGAAGCGCTGGCCCGGTCCAGCGGCGAGCCCGTACGAAGAAGGCCCGCAGGGAGTGGAGGCCCAAATCATTCGCTCCTCCCCAAGCTCTCGAATGAGTACTCTCTGTTGTCCAGGACGGCGAAGAAGACTCTCTTGCGGCCCTACTTCAGACCATAGAGGACTCTGCTGTCCCCAAGTCCGGCAGAGGAAAATACTACAATGCTGGACTTGTAGGGGCAAAGGGTAACTCTACACGGTCCATGAAGAAGGCACAGAAGGGCGCCAGCCGCATAAAGACTCATGCGGCCACAGAAGCCAGCCGCAGACAGAAGGCTTGTGCGGCCAAAACTGCCAGCCGCATAGAGGAGGCTCATGCGGCCACCATGAATTCCAGCCGCATAGAAGAGGCCCACGCGGCCACTACAGCTTCCAGCCATATACAAACTTCCAGCTGGATGCGGACCGCTTATGCGGCCACAAATGCCAACCGCATGTTGGCAGGCTATGCGGCTAAGAATTTCAGCCGCATGCCATCTGCTTCATGCGCTTCGGACTCAGTCTTCGACCGCCTCTCAGGCGGTCCTGACCCCATATGCTCTTATGTGCCAGTCTCTGTGGACTCTTTCTACTATGCACTCTCAGGTGCTAGAAAAAAGAAGTCTCGGGCAGCACGGGCTCGTCGAGCTCAGTCAGCAA
The DNA here is from genome assembly GCA_029216955.1 of Iris pallida. Lineage (NCBI taxonomy): Eukaryota > Viridiplantae > Streptophyta > Magnoliopsida > Asparagales > Iridaceae > Iris > Iris pallida. Next base: position 10,911,813 of record JANAVB010024994.1, read on the forward strand.
TCCCAACTTCTGACTATCAGGCGTCCGCTGACTATTACGTGGGCCCCTGATGGAAATTCGTATAAAACTATCCGTATCCAGCCCCCGACGGCTAACGGGCAGAATAGTTGTCAAGAATCTCCTAACAACGATCAGGGGCGAGTACTCTTACTACCCCCACATCAGGGAGCAGGCAGGATGCCAACACACTCACGTGCTCAGGACTCCCGGGCCTACAAAGCGAGTGACTTGTGCAACATGATTCTTCACAAACGCAAGGAAAGAGACAAAAACTTGGTGTGCAGAGACTATAGTCCTTTCATGGACATTATTGCACTCAAGTTATTGTTAACTGCTGCTGCAGCAAAGCAGCCATACAAGAGGAGCGGCGATCCGTCTTCCAACGACTGTAACAACCAAGCTCGGAAGACGAGGCGCTTCTCGTCGCCTCCTGTAATTCTGTTCAGAAAATCCCTGGCAGCGGGAGAGAGAAGAAAACAAACGTCTTCGGCCCAAAAATCTCAACCAAGCGGTTGTCCACGACCGTTACGGGAGGAATTTTTTAAGGTACTCGCTCGAAGACGAAATCTGCCACACTGGAAGATTCGTTGTCCACATCTTTGGGAGGCGCTGGAGCCGGGGGTAGCACTCCTCCAAACATTCACGATAATCCGGTGTTCCAAGAAGATAATCCAGGGAAAATGATTCCTCCAACAGATGCCGACGTCCTCGAAGATGTCCACAAACTCTCAAGACGAGGCAAGCTCTGAAGCTGGGGGTACCACTCCTTCTGATTCCGAACCAGAGAAAAACATTCCCACATACCCTGACGACTTCTCTGCAGAAGGGTATGACTCGGAGGGCACGTCCTCCACCGTTCATTCCATCTCTCCTCATGTGAGGACGGTGTTCATGACGGACAGCAATCAAGACGGTCCCAGTGATCGCCAACGCATCGACACTCTGGAGGCCATACTGCATACCCTAGTCAAATTCGTGGATGAGATCAAAGCGGCCCTTCCAACTCTGTAAGGAAGGACGCAAGGCCAAACAAACGTGGGACCCGCGGTCAATGCGGACTCAAACTCAGCTGCACCAAACCCGGGTGACAATCCTCCTGAAATATCGGCTCCCAAGCAGCAGACGAGGCCAGAGAGGCAAGACGAGAGGTCCAGGAGCTCTGGGCCATGTTCCACGCCCGAGAAACCTGCCAAGACCTCAGAATACGACAACCGTATCCTGCTGCATGGAGAGATGTTCCCTTCCCACCAAGATATAAACTATTCAACATCAATCCGTATGATGGAAAGACGTCGGCAAGAAGGTACATCACCTACTTCGAAGTCACAATCGACCATCTGCCTCATGATGATGCCATCCTTACGTGGTTGTTCATTGGAGCATTAGAAGGGGTCGGCTTCGACTGGTACCGTAACTTGCCGGACAACTGCATCCATTCCTTCGTCGGCTTTAAAGGTATATTCCTAGAGAGGTCCTATGAAGTAGGACAAGACGTGACGATGTCTAACCTCATGGACGTTATTCAGGGAGAAAAAGAGCTGACAAGGAACTACATTGAGCGGTTTCGCCAAACCGCGATGAAATTGCCCTCTGGTAATCCAGATTCTTTCTTGATTGAAATTTGCCAAAAGAGGCTGCTCCCCACAATCAGCCTCTGGATAGGCGAGATTCAATTCAAGGACTAGAAAACTTTTACCATCAGCGCCACTAGCGTAGAAGACAAACTGAAGAAAGCTCGCCAACTGGGACTGCACGTCTCGGAGGGAGAGAATAAGGGTAAACGCCCTAATGCCAACAACAACAATGGTGGTAATACTTCCAACAATCGAGATAACAAGGGCAAATAGGCTATGGTGGCCGACACAGCTCCGAAACCTGAACCAAAATCGGCAGAGAAACAGTGGCCTCAAATGACCTACTCCTTCGAGGATGGCCATGTCAAGCCCATCTTGGACATGCTCATACAAGGAGGTAGAATTCAGCTCCCTCCCCTAAGACGTGAACCTCGTCCTGCAGAAATAGAGAGCCCTAAGTACTGTCACTACCATCGCTATGTCCACCATGCTACGTAAGACTGCTTCCAACTAAAATGATACATCCATCATCTCATCGATTCTAAGGCCCTGGCCATTAATTTCGAAGAGGTAACCGTGGCAGCCAACATGGTATCAGTACAGTTCGACAGCTTCCCTCCGACAAAGACCCAAGATGGAGTAGTACCCATCCCCAGGGCAAAGATAGAGGTCGATAACCTTCTACCTCCCCGAGACCAGTCCGCTGGTCTAGTGCCTCTCACCACGTCACGAGAAGAGGTCATGTGGGTCCATCCAGACCTGGTATCTAAAGTGACTCAATCTACACCACCCTCCACCAACAAGAAGAAGAGTGGGAAAGTCAAATCCTGCCGTACAATCTCGACAGAAGTCGAAGAAGCTACAGCCATCGTCACCCAGTCTGGTGCACAATCCCAACCTACACCGGTAACTCAGGTAAAGATCATCAGCCGGCTACGGCTGATGCCCCAGGACCTTCTCAGCCTCCGACGACCGACAAGCCTAGGCCGAAGGAGACTCGCTTTGACAAACTACTCCGAAAAGAGGTACCTCATGGGCTGGAGAGGCCCTACAACTTTGACATCTTGGCACAATTGGCCAATACACTGGCCAAATTGTCGCTATACGAGCTCCTGAGACTCTCTAAAGATGTTTGCGTCACACTGAACAAGGCACTCCAGAATGCCGACGCATATCTGGCTCAGTCCAATCTCACTAGGGAGAGCTCGCTTGCAAATCTTCAAGACAGTGATTGCACAGGTGCAATACCCAACATTGTCTTCACTCCGCAGGATATGCTTATCAAGACCAACCTACATGATCGCCCTCTGTATTATACTGGACATGTTGGCGACATCAAGGTGGATCGGATGCATATTGATCCCGGTTCTTCCATAAGCATTATCCCGAAGAGCCTGCTGCACCATCTGCGCATCCCAATGCATCGTCTGACGCCGACAAGTACTGCCATCCACGGTTTCAATTCAGGCAAAAGCTATCCGATTGGGAAGATTTGCCTGAAGTGTCAAATCGGTGACCTTCAGTCAGAAGTGACTTATTATGTCATAGATGCGGACACTTCCTACAATATTCTCCTAAGGCATCCTTGGATACACGATTACATGATCGTGCCTTCCACACTGTACCAATGCTTCAAGTACGTCGATAAGTATGGCTTTGTGAGGACAGAATTTGTCGACGTCGATCCCTTTAAAGGGGTCGAATCCTACTACTCAGACTCATGCTTGTACGAGAAGTCGAAAAGGCACCTTGTCTAAGGAGATACTCAAGCTCAAACTGAGGTGGCAATTGGATTGGAAGAACCTTTGACAATCTACCTTCAAGCCCGCAAACCTGGCAGGACTGCACCACTTACAGCCACTCTGCGGAAGGATGCAACCAGCCTCTCTGCACAAGAGAGGCAGATGATAATCCGACTGCCAAGGTCTGGCCAAGCGCCAAGACCCATGACAGAGCCACTGACAATCAGGCTGCCTAGAGCTAGCCAGCGACAAATAGACGAGCTCAATCCCTCTGTCAAGCCGATGATGATTCGTCTTCCCAGAATGAATCGACAGCCAAACACCAAACCGGGGACTGCTAGCCAGCCAACAACTCCTCGCCCAGCACCAAACACCAAATTGGGGGTCGCTAGTGCGATAACGACTCCACGTTCTGCTCCACAAGTGGAACCCCTGATGATTAAGCTGCCCAAGTCATCCTTCCAGTCTTTATTTACACAGGGGGTAGCCGAAGAAGAGTCCGAGCTGGCCAAGTATGTGGCTGCCCACACTGATGTTCCCTCCGCAGATGATGTAATCCCACTGGAAAAGATGCCTTACTTCATCAATAAAGGGCTATCTTTGAACTACCTCGAGCTTAATAAGCTTTGTACAATGTATGCTATGGAACACGGTATAGGCACTCACCTACACACAGGTGACAAATGTCTACACCGCAAACCAACTTACTCCAGTAGAAGATGCTTACCGCATAATCAAGGGAGAGGATCATCCAATCATCTTCGGTCGGAAGAATGATCCACAACCCTTCAGGATAGAAGAAATTGATCTCGAACCCGACACCGGAAGACTGCCCCTTTATCTATATAGTTCCCGATCCAAGTACCTCATGCAAAAACAGGGGTATGATCTGAAAACTACACCAGGCTTGAACTACAGCACTGGACGACGATTACCCTTACAGTTGCCGGTCTCCGCTGGAAAACCACGAGATTACTACAACAAAACCAGATGTGGGCTAGGTTATGTTATACCTGCAACGACCCCTGAAAGCTCAGACGAGGAATGCGACTGGAATTCACACTCAACCGGATCACAAACTTCTGATTCGAATGTCAGCATAGGGGACGTATTCAGGTAAGTCTTGTCCGTCAATATGGCATTTGCCGACGCTTACGAAGAAGATGAAGACATTTCTGAACTTCTTGAGTTAGAGCTGTGGGCACAACAGCTAGATACACAATGGAAGAAGCGGTTTAAACAAAGAGAGCCTTCCACCGAAGATGAGGTTGTGCAATTTGATCTCGGTGATGAGTCCTTTCCAAAGCCCATCTTCGTCAGCAAGAATCTGACAGACGAAGAGTGGGAATCGCTACTGCAACTCGTCAGAGAATACATCGACGTGTTCGCCTGGAGCTACGAAGACATGCCAGGACTGAACCCCGAGGTTGCACTTCACAAATTCAACATTCGTCCGGATGTAAAACTGGTCAAGTAGCAGCAACAACGGTTCCGCCGCGACATTATGAATGCCATTGAAGCTGAGGTCAACAAACTGATAGCTAACGGCTTCATTTGCGAGGAACAACATCCAGACTGGGTCGCCAACATAGTACTAGTCCTCAAGAAGAATGGAAAGATTTGAATCTGTATCGACTTTCACAATCTGAATGAGGCGTGTCCTAAGGATGAGTTCCCCCTCCCTATCACAGACATCATGATTGACAACACCTGCGGCTTCGAGCGTATGTTATTCATGGATGGTTTCTTGGGGTACAATCAAATCAAGATGTTCCTTGATGACGAAAAGCATACATCATTTCGAACACCAATTAGCACATACTACTACACATTTATGCCTTTCGGTTTAAAGAATGCTGGTACCACCTATCAAAGAGCTGTAAGCATCATCTTTAGAGACCACTTACGCAAGACAGTGGAATGCTACATCGACGACATCGCCGTCAAGAGTCGCTCTAAGAAAGATCATCTACATGATCTGAGGACAGTATTCGACCTGATACGAGCGCACAATTTGAAGATGAATCCCACAAAATCCTTCTTAGGCGTATCCAGCGAGAAGTTCTTGGGTTTCATCATTACTAATCAGGGTATCCACATAGACCCTGAGAAGACGAAGGCAACCATGGAGATGGGTCCCTCGAGAAATCTCTGTGAACTCCGAGGCTTTCAAGGGAGGCTAGCTTACATCAGGAGGTTCATCTCTAACCTCTCCGGGCATTGTCAACCATTCACCCACCTCATGAAGAAGGGCGTTTCATTCGTATGGGATGAAGAATGCCAGCGTGCCTTCGATATCATCAAAGAATATCTAACGAACCCTCCAGTCCTAGTGGCCCCAGTCGCTGGAAAACTATTCCTGCTCTATGTGCGAGCAATAAAGCATTCTCTCGGTGCTCTACTAGCACAAAATAATGATGCAGGACATAAGCAAGCTATATATTACCTCAGCCGAATGATGATGGGACCGGAGCATCGATACACTGTCGTAGAAAAAGAGTGTCTTGCTCTGGTTTTCGTTATTCAGAAGATGCGACACTACGTCATGGGACAAACCATCCATGTCGTATCAAGAGTCAACCCCCTCAGGGTCCTCATGACTAAGCCAGGTACACCCAGCTCTTGCCTCGCTACCTGGACGATATTACTATCCCCCTACCACATGATCTTCGTCCCACAGAAGGCTGTTAAAGGTCAAGCTCTGGCAGACTTTTTAGCAGCTCATCCAGGTTCGGAGTCAACCAGAATAGACGAAGAGATTCCAGATGAGGTCGCCAATTCAAATGTGACCTTTCATGATGCCGTATGGCGAATGTTCTTCGACGGCGCTTCCAGAACTGGGCCCAAGGGCAATATCGTCGCTGGAGTCGGAGTGGTGCTGATTTCTCCCTCCGGGCTGGTGATCAATCGGGCTTACTCCCTCACGGAGCCCTATTCAAATAATATGGCCGAGTACAACGCTTTGGTCATTGGCCTCAGACTTGCAAAAGAGCTGGGGGAAGAGTATCTTGAAGCATACGACGATTCGCAGTTAATCATCAATCAGATCCGGGGTTCCTACGAAGTTCTCCATAAGGATATGATCCTTTATCACCAAATAGCGATCGACATCATCTCGTACTTAGAAGGATTCTTCATAGAACATGTTCCCAGACTCTAGAATATTGAGGTCGATGCCCTAGCAGGCCTGGCCGCCTCCCTATCAGTGCTGAATTATGCTCATTATCTGGTTGACATAATAGGCCGTGAATTGGTCTGTCCCAGGAATAATATTCAATGTATTGAGAGCTACACCACTCTGACAGTCGACGAAACACCAGACTGGAGACAACCATTCATCGACTTCGTAGTCTACGACATTCTGCTAGAGAATCCAAAGGAAGCCACTTCTATCAGAAGACGTTCCCTCAGATTCTTCTACGATACAAAGACAAAAATGCTGTATCGGCGATCATACGATGGATTACTGCTTCGGTGTCTGTCAAATACAGAAGCCAAGGAAGCTGTATGCGAAGCTCACGACGATGTCTGCGGGGCCCATCAGCCTGGCCCAAAATTACAAGACCCCCTTCACCGAATGGGCTATTACTGGCCCATGATGGTTGCCGATGCGGTAGACTATGCAAGAAAGTGCAAAGCCTGTCAAGTCCACGTAGATTTTATCCACCAGCCATCCGAGTTTCTACATCCAACGGTGGCATCCTGGCCATTCGAAGCATGGAGAATGGACATCATCGGTCCGATTACTCCGTCTTCATTCCGAGGATATCGCTTCATACTCGATCACAGATTACTTCTCCAAATGGGCGGAGGCTATTCCGCTGGTAGAAGTTAAGACTTCAAACGTGATCTGCTTCCTCAATCATCACGTCATCTATCGCTTTGGACTGCCCCGAATGATTATCCACGACAACGGTCTGTAGTTCGTAAGCCACGCCTTCTATTGATTCTGTGACAAACATCGAATCCAGAATGTTGCTTCAACGTCGTACAATCCGACGGTGAATGGTTTATCGGAAGCATTCAACAAAACTATAATCAAGCTGCTCAAGAAGTTCGTGTCTTCCAACAAACGCGACTAGAATGAGAAGCTTGGCGAATGCTTGTGGGTATACTGTTCTACAGTTCGGACGGCCACGGGGAACACACCATTCTTCTTGGTATACGGGAGTGAGGCAGTTCTCCCATTGGAGACTCAAATCCCCTCACTCCGCGTTGCTCTTACTTATCGATTGACGATGGATGATAACCACCATCGGCAGTTACAAGAGTTGGAGGCCCTAGATAAGAAGCGTCTGTTAGCTCAACAATGAATCGACCTATACTAAGCACGTATCTCGGGAGCTTTTAACAAGAAGGTTAAAATCAGAACTTTCCAAGTTGGCGCTCTCGTTCTGGCAGTTCGGAGGCCGATGGTTATGACTCACAAAACCGCCAACAAATTCCAGCCAAAGTGGGAAGGCCCATTTGTCATCGACGCTGTATTCTCCAATGGTGCTTACCGCCTCACAAAACAAAATGGAGACTTGCTCATGTTGCCCATCAACGGTAAATTCCTGAAAAAGTATTATGTCTGAAACGACATCCTTCAAATCTCCCAGATTGTAGAGTTATGTACCCTTTGGTACCGCTGAACTTACACTCTGACTCCAGATCTTCCAGATTGTCAAGTTATGTACCTACATGTACCGCTGAACTTACACTCTGGTCAATCCAGATGAATCTATATCGCATCTTTTAGGTAGTAAGTCATGTATGATCATACCTCTGAACTTTTTTCCCACAAGAGCTCCCTCCTTATGATCTAATACCCGCACTTTCAGTACATAAAAAGGGTAACAGATCCACAAATTTCTCGAAACAACCACGTCGATGTTACCTCTGAGTTGTTTCCCTTCCATCAAAAACAAACCACCCCTCACATATAACTTCTACGTCCTCATTACCTCTGAGTTGTTCTATATACCCTTCATGGAGCCCACTCCTACCACGTCCTCATTACCTCTTAGTAGGAAGGCTCCATCGAAGAAACCCTCATATTTACCACGTCCTCATTACCTCTGAGTAAGTATGTTGGTTTTTCTCTTGACTTATTATCCGTACCCAAGACCGGAGTACGCCAAGGATAATAGGCCCACAAATGTCCTATGTTGACCACAAATGTCCTATGTTGACCACAAATGTTGTAATAAGTACATGTCCCTCATTTCTCATCATGCCCCGGGGGCCCAGCTCCTCCATGGCATTCTTTCTCTCGATACCAAGAACGTCTATGGCCACCTTACTGTGGAATTGATTCTAAGTATCCCCATCAAACTTGTTATCCGTACCTAAAACCAAGGTATACCAAGGGTAACAAGTCCACAAACAGTCCCCCAGTGGGGCAAATACCACAACACCACAAACGTAATACGCAATACAAATAAAGGGTAAAATAAAACATACTCTTTTATTTGAAAGTCAAAAGTACTACATGTTCTGGGGCCACGTCCCTCTCAAAAAAGGAAAAAAACATAAACAAAAGAAGAAAAAGGCCCACTATGGTTCGACGATACATAATTCCATGAGACGGTCCCTCAGCATGACAGTCGACCGCTCAAACTTCTGTTTGGCCCGGCGCTCGGCTTTCTGAGTCAGCCGCTCTGCATCCTCCAGATGCGCATGAGCCCGCCAGCCATCCTCAAGCTTCTTCAGAGCTCGCTCCAGGCTAACAGAAGCTCGAGTGACCTTTTTGGCCTCCTAAACGATCAGCTCTTTATCCGTACGGGAAGCTTCAAGCTCGGATTCTAAGAAAGCCAGCTTCCTCTGGAGCTCGAGGATCTGCTCCCTTGTATCGACTATTCCGCGGGAGGCGGCCGCTTCCTGAGCCATGCAATCCTCGCTCCTTCGGCTCAGCTGGTCATACTGGAGAGATAGGTTACCGAGGTCCTTCATTATAACCGGCTTAGACTATCTCGTGCAGCCCTTACCTTCTCCAGGACAGTGGTGAGGAAGTCACGCTCTTGATCTATGGCTGCAGACAGATCAGCTTGCCGCAACACTTAAAACTGGGTCACGAGCTGATCAGCCTCCAGCAATTTGGGCTCCAGAAGCGTAACTATCTCTGCCCCACCAGGGAGGGTTTTATATGAATTTCAATTTGGCCACGAGCGCATTGTCGGGCCAAGGCAAAGGGGGTCCCCCGCTCCACAGCAGCTTCGACCCCTCTCTTCAAGTGGCAGTAGAAACGTTCAACCATATCCAGTGATGCCTCATCTAGAACTTCTGCAGAGGACGGCGTCAAAGAAAGTGTAGCTGGCGGTGTCGAAGGAGACGCACCAGAACTTGCCACCCCAGCCACCAGGGAAACAAATTCTGAGCAAAAAGATGCTTGGATAGCAGCTAACTCCTCCTCCGCGGCCCGAAGGACCTGGATACTTGGCAAGGCGGACAGGTCGACCCCCGAAGCTACATGAGCAGAGGAGGACGCAGGGACCATTGATCCTTGCCCCGGGTGTGCCGCCATCCGATCTTCCAAACTCGATCCAGCGGAAGGCCCCTCAATATAAGTTGGAAAGGGAGGGGGCACACTCCCTTCCACCAGATCCCCACTGGAAGAGCCTACCCTGACAATATTCACCATTGGTAGTGAAGAGGCAGGTCATGTATGTCTAGAGCAACCATCAATCAGCCTAACCCAAAGGATGTGATGATAGAGCAAATGAGCCTCCTCACTAGTCAAGATTTGACTTATCTTACCAGGAGAGGGTTGTGGAGGCTGAGGTTCACTCACAGCCGCCGCCGTCCCCTCACTAGTGACCTCCAAGCTGAATTTAGCTGGTCCCTCTGCCCCAGCCGCCCCGAAAAGATATACGAATGGATCAGCGTCACCCTGCCGAAATTCAGTAGTCTCGGGGACGGGATCAGCGGAGTCCCCATCGCCCTGGGTCGAGACCTCAGCAACGTGAGATCCCTCAGCCACCGTCGAGAGAACCCTGGCAGAAATAATCTCGGCACACATGTCACTAATCAAAGTGGTCAGGGCCGGATTAACTTCAGAAATCGCGACCGGTTCTCGAGAGTCCGACTCTTCTGACACCTATAGAGAAGAGAAAAATGATTAGATTATAGTTCAGGAAGAGAAAGAGCTAAAGAAGGAGATGGTCGCAATTCAATTCACCTCCGAAACAGCGTCATCACCTTCGTCTTTCTCCTTAATGAACAGTCCGCGGCGTCTTACCGCAGCCCGCTTCACAGAGAAGGTTATGCCGCCAATAGACTCACGTCTGGCTCGCTTGCGTGAGAGGCCGGACGCAACAGGCGGCTGATCTGTCACCACCTCATCTGGCACAACAGGCGGCTGATCTGCCACCATCTTATCTAGCACGACAGGCGACTGATCCGCCACCACCTCTTCCGTAGAAGGAAGAGAGTTATCGGCATCGTGCTCGTCATCCTCTTCGTCCATATTGGTGGATTCCGAGTCAGGCACAGGAACCGTGTTTGCCCTCTTCTTCCTCATCTTAGACCCTTTGGGCTTCTCCGCCAAGCCAGTACCCACAATGAAGCTGGTACTCGGGTCAAAATTAACAGGAGGCTTGCTCGCCGTAACATGGTATTGGGCCGCCATATAAAGAATCTCCTCTGGCGCCTCAGCCTCAGGAACCGAAAAGCTGGTTCGGATATGAACCGTGTCATAATAATGCCAGACCCTGATACCGTCGAGGACGCTACCTATAAAGCCCAGAGAAGAGCTGGGACTGTCAAAGAATAGCTGGCTATACCCGAACTGGCGGGAGAACCTGCTGGGCAAGTAGGGCTCCAAGTAGACATTGTTGCGATTACGGTATACTAGGTGCGCTGGACGGATATTACGCAACCAAAGAAGCATCTTCTCAGACAAGAGGTGAGGAGGTCCGGTACCATCAATATGTACGCCCCTCACTTCTTCATCGGTAAAATGAGGAACAGACACAAAAAAATTATATCCATCCACTCTCGCCAGCGCCCTCCGACAGGATGGCATAGTGCTGCACTCCCAGGGATGATGGTGATATTGGAAAATGAAAGCATCATCCACCGTAACGCCGTCTTCTGCTCCAGGCCTCATCAAAGACCAACAGTGCATCAACAGCCACCCCATCAGATAATGGTATGGCAGCTCTATGCGCTCAAAATCTATCGCCATATCACGGGCGATGACCTTGGACGAAAAGGCACGAAGGCCATGGTGTATGCTGCACACCATGGCCGGAAGAAGTGCCAGTCTGACCCTAAAGACCAGTTTTATGGAATGAAGGATAAAGTGGCGGCTGATCCTCTCAATGGAACCCGCCCCTCCTAAGACGACGTAGTTCCGTAGCCACACCATCAGGAATCCTGCCAAGAGTGCCTTCTCTGACAGTCGCTGAGTACCAGGATAAAAATAACTAAAGGAGTCAGTTCGACTCCCGAATGTATCACCCGTGGCCCTCGATCTCTTGGCAGTCGATGCCAGTTCTTGTACCTCCTCCTGGGTTTGAAGATCTCGGGAAGAAACCCGGTCTGAGGCACCTAGTGTAAAAAGGTATGAGACCCAAGACCTGGTATGAAGAGTGCTCCCTTTCGAGCTACCCTCCTTCTTGATGGATGCCTGGTGACAGGTACTGTGGTGACATAACAATTCCCGGTATACAGCAACAAAGCCCGGGAACAGCCAATCCAGATCCTCGAACTCTTCGTTCGTAGGGGTGTACACTTCAAAGACTTTGTCCCCCCAGGGCAGCTTGGAAATGACGTGCATCTCGTAGAGAACGAGTCCCAGCTCCCCTCCGGATGTGAAGAAGGTTCCTGTCCGCCGGTTATATATCTCCAGAAGAGCCATGAACAACGGCTTATTTATGGGTAGACCATGACAGGTACCCTGAATGGCGTGGTAGAGGCCGATCTCACGCAGGTGAGTCTCATACCTTCGCAGAATCCACGTGGTCAAGTTAGCCTACACAGGGATGGGGTTTATCCAGTTTAGCAGCGCCAACCGGCCGACGGGATAGAACCCCTTCCGAGCAAGCTGGTTCAAGAAGGTGTCAGCTTGAGAGAACATGAAATTGGGACCCGATACGTTTATGAAGGTACCCGGAGCCAGTCCCATCACGTACCGACTGACCGGTTCCCTTCCCGCATACGCTGACCCCAAATTCCTGTTGTAATGGATGTTAACCACAATCATCCCCGACCTGCTTGGAGTCAAGGAGTCCACCATCTTTCTGTCCATCGGTAACATATTGAACCATGACAGAGGAAAATGACGCTCCATAGGAGGGATATGGATCACCATCCCGTCAAGAGTAAAGTCCCAACTCTCGGATATATCCAGCACTCGGGGGTTCTTCACAGTCAAAGCATCCCCAAAGAGGAACGCCGGCTTCAGGTATTTCCCCTCCAATTGCCCCGAGTTCATCATGACTCAAAGAAATTAGAAGGGCTGGTTCTTGATAGCATTCAGCCTCTCCAGAGGCTCGTCTGTGGGAAGCTGGTTCGCCACATATTGGACTAAGTGGTCAAATCCACACCCACAGCAGATTGGGCCGAACCCACTAGGGATTCTCCCGCTAGATTGACTGGCAGATTCATTAGAGAAAGACAAAAGAAACAAGTTAAAAGGTGGCTAAACAAAAAACCACTTAGTATTTTTAGGCTTATACGGTCCAGTCTACATGAGCTTATACGGCTCTGATTTGGTAGGGGTCCCATGTGGCCTATTTTTTTAGATGAGCTTATGCGGTTTTGCTTAGCGGAGCATTATGCGGCCCAATTCAGAGGAGCTTATGCGGCTCGGTTTAGCGCAGCCTCATGCGGCCCAGTTCAGATAGGTTTATGTGGTTCTGCTTAGCAGGGCATTATGCGGCCCAGTCCAAATGAGCTTATGTGGTCCTGTTTAATGGGGCTTCATGTGGTTCGATTCAGAGGGACTTATGCGGTTCTGATTTGACGAGTCTTTATGCGGTTCAACTTACGAAGTGCTTATGCGGCCGCAAGATGACTCTCATACGGCTCGGACATGGGGTATACCCCCATGCGGCTCGGACATGGGATGCACATGCGGCACACATAGCACAGTATGTAGATTCATGAAGACGAAGAAGGCCTGCGCATAAAATATACAACATAGCCATGATGGTTAAAGTTCTGAGTTCGTACAATTTCTGCCAAAACCCTTACCAGCAATGGCTGGGTGAACGTCGGGATGAACTTCAGGCACCGCAGTCGACGTAGAAGCCACTCCCTTACCCTTCACCGTAGCCTTGGAAGTCTTGGGGGCCATCGAATGATCGTAGAAGAAGAAGAAGACGACAGCCTAGGACAAGAGAGGTTCGAATAAAAGAAGAAAGTAAAGAGTTTTTCTAAAAAGATTACTCTTATAAATAGGCGGACAGGGGGCTCATAGACTGAGGGATGCTTCGATCTGTGCGCCACCTAAATAACAAAATTGACGCTTCAGTCATCGAGGCAAATCTGACCCTTGGGATCCTGCCCCAAAAAGCGGCTTCAAATCCGAAACAAATCAAGACAAAATCAAAGGTCATTAAATGAGACGCCTACGTGGCAGGGAGGATAACATGCGGCCAAAATAGTCCATGCGGCTAAAAAGTCTATGCGGCCAGGCAGTCCATGCGGCCAGGCAGTCCATGCGGCTAGGAAGTCCATGCGGCTAGGACGTCCATGCGGCCAGAACATCTTATGCGGTCAGAAAAGCTTATATGGACATAGCCATGCTTCTTATTCAAAGTATTTCAATTTTATAAATTGAAAACTTTGAAGGGGGTCTTGTAGAAGCATAAAAATGAACAGAAAATCCTATGCGGCTCAAGACTGGGAGAGTTTCATGCGGCTCAAAAGTTCATTAGAGTTTCATGCGGCTCAGAAGTTCCCAGTGAGCCACGTGGCTTTATACGGCTCAGAAAGTCCTTCACAAACCGGCCGTAATTAATTTATGCAGCTGGCTCATTTAATGCCCTGATGCGAAGCGACGGCTCTGACACAAAGGTTTGACAACCCTGACATAAAAGTGAAATAATGACCCTGACATAGTGGCAGGCTCCTAGGGAAGACAAGAAAATCTTCACAGCTGGCACAGTCCACCAACCCCAAAAAGCTCCCTATGCGACTACCATCCCTCATGTGGCAGCCACTCTCATGCGGCTGCCACTCTCATGTGGCCGCCTCCCCCATGCGGCTGCTACTCCTATGCAGCTCGGATCATGGGGCCACCCCCATGCGGCTGCTACTCCTAGGCGACTCGGATCATGGGGCCACCCTCATGTGGCTCAGACTAAAAGATTTCCATGCGGTTCAGATAAGGCTACCCTCATGCGGCTCATACTAAAGGATTTCCATGCGGTTCAGATAAGGCCACCCTTATGCAGTTCTGACACGAGGCCACACTTATGCGGCCCAACCATGACAGTCCTCCATACGGCTCGTAGCAGTTGGAACACGTGGCAGAAGCTGATCGAATCTCAATAATTCATATTTATTGTAGTCTATAAGGGACATGTGGCGGGAGCTGATTGAATCTCAATAATTAATATTTATTACAGTCAATGAAGGACACGTGGCAGGAGTCGATCAAATCTCAATAACTCAGATTTGCTCTAATCAACATAACCGTCCAGATTTGGTCAAATTCTAAACAAGCCGGATTTATTGCTATCATGATAATCATCCAGATTTAATGCAATCATTACAATATGAATTTATGGCGATCAACATAATTACCCAGATATATTGCAATCGTAACAAACCTAATTCATGGCAATCAACATAATGGTTCGGGGCTCAGAATCTGCCACGTAGATATACACCTCCACCCATGATGCCTATAAATAGCAAGGTGCCATTCCCTTGTAAAAAGAGAGCACGGAGATATACGCACAGAGCCAGACACAGAGCGGTCCACATTCGAGCAAGAGCATTTCTTCCCCGGAGCCGAAGCTGCGTCCGACCGTCCAAGGAGTAAGGCAGAGCTGCCGTCGCTTTCCCGAGCCTTTACCGTCTTCCCCCAGAAAAAAAATAAACAATTGTACTTGGATTGCTGTACCTAGGTTTTCATCCCTAGGCTTTCTTTGTACGAACGAGTTTGTGTTGTGAAGTAAAAGTCCAGTCCTCCCATAAAACTGTTATGTTCTTTTATAATCAATGGCAAACACATACCAGCATTAAAATGACACCTTTTGAAACTTTATATGGAAGAAAGTTTCGATCTCCTATATATTGGAGTGACGTAGGTGAACATCAACTATTAGGTCCAGAAATGGTGATACAAACTATAAACAAGGTTAAAGCTATAAGGAGCCATCTTCAGGCAGCTCAAGTCAGGCAAAAGATGTGGGCAGATAAACATAGAAGATCTTTAGAATTTCAACATGGCGACCATGTATTCTCAAAAAATTTGCCATCTCGAGGAACAATCAGATTTGGAACTCAAAGAAAATTAAACCCAAGGTACATTGGACCCTTTGATGTAATTGAAAGAATTGGAGAGGTATCATACAGGTTGGCATTACCTCCAACAATAGAAGGAATTCATGATTTATTTTCATGTATCACAACTCCGAAGTTATGTACCAGATCTAAATCATATACTAGACCATTCGGAGATAACAGTGGGCCCAACACTTCGAATAGAACAACAACCAGTAGAAATCCTGGATAAAAGAGAAAAGATACTCAAGAACAAAAGCATCTCTCTAGTACGAGTGGCATGGAATAAAGATTCTCCAGGTGAATCTACATGGAAACGGGAAGAAGATATACGAAAAAAAATATCCCTATCTATTTGGCACTCAAGGTTCGTTTTAAAGCTTAAGTACTTTTGATATACCACTATTAGTATAATTTAAATTCTGATGATGTAATTTTTCTAAGGAGGGTAGAGTATCAAAGTAGGTATCATAATTTATTTTATTTATTATTAAACATATGGAAATACAAGTTTTACGAGAAAATAGTTTTACGAGAAAAATTATATTATTTTAATAATATAATTTCCCGTTTATCCAAATTTTTAATTTAATATTACTATTTATTTTACAAAAAACTTTTATGATTTTAATTTAAGTATTAGTTTTGTATCTTATCCTTATGGATTATGGATTTATTTTGTGTAAAGTATTGATTTGGATTAGGGTAAATAGGTTTACCTAAAAGCCTAATCAATTTTACATATAAATTCTTCGCTTGATAAGTTAGAACTTGGTATATGTATTTATACATATAAGTTTCATTACTTTAAGTTTTAACACCTCTTCTTTCACCCTCTTCATAAAACCTCTTTCATCTCTTCATCCTTTACAAACATACAAGATCTAAGGCAAGTCCTCCTCCTCTTTGTGCTCTTTGTACAAATCTCCTTTTAGTGAAAATTTTATATTGTTGGTAGTTAAATTTTATTGTTCAAAGTAAAGTGTTTATTTTAGATAAATTTTGAGATTCATATATGTGGTTAAGAACATGATTCTAAGAGTTTTTCATTAAGGTGACACACCCATATAAGGCTTGGTCATGAATTAGAATTAGAAAATATAGGTGCTGAATTCGTTCACCCTGCGCAACATTTTTCAGAGCTGGTTTTGATTTATCAAACTTGATCAAAATAAAAATATGTATGAACAGAAATTGAAGATGATTCGATAAGCTTTCCAACCATATATGATATGATATTATCTAGATGTATATATTATGAGTTCTTAACCGTACAACATTGTTGTCGAAACTTGGAAAAAAATTTGTAACCTAATAATACAGCAGCCTTATAACTCAGTTTTGACCTATTAAATTTTGTCAAATCCAAAATGTGTAATATATGTGTTTCGTAGAAAATTCGATAAGTTTTCCAAGGTATATAATATGATGTTGTTCAGATTTATATGATAGGAGTTATGATATGTGCAAGTAGAGGATACATATTTGGAATTTTGGGCAAATCTAGTTTTGTACTTTTATACAGTTTTTATCTACTATATTAATTGCGTGTGACCCGTGTAGAGTTGTTCCACCTAAGGGGCTTTGACCCATGTCAATTCTACGGAGAGCTACTCCGGGTCGGTTATATTACTGTGTTTGGAGCTCAAAATACAAAGGAAACTTTGTCCGAAAATCTAAGGATTTCGGAAGATAGCTTAATTTCAAAACTTAAACACCGTGGTATCATACCGAAACCCTAAACCTATAAATATTTATTCTAGAAATACAATCTAGATATATACTTAATCCAGGAAACAGAGTTTCAATTATTAGAAAGGACTTAGGATTGATTGTGAATGTAGAATAGAGCATTGGGCGGGGAACAACAGTTTGGATCACATTATATGAAATCTGGGCAATATAATTAACAAAACCGATCAGTACTAGTAGGTCCTTCGCAAGGCCTTGCGTTGTGACTGGGTGAATGCTTAGATCACCTATATATCTTATGCTCGTGTCATCCGTAAATTTTTACCTAATTCGATAAAAAGTCGAATTTGGTTAATTGATGTTATGATTTTGCTCCTGAAGAGGAGTGGTCGGACTATTAAGCGTCGTGCCTAGCTGCTACCACCTGATCCCTGGTAATGGGATTATTGCCTAGATAGTGCTCGTGATACTGCGATTGTGAGATCCAAAATATGTTCTCTAACTTGCATCATCATATAGGAAAAATTGATTGTGATTGTGTTAGTGACTCCTAGGACTTAAGGAATAGTTTGGTTACATTTATATCACTAGATTAAGATCACTGTAGAAGTTAGTTCAAAGTCATACTACATTTGGTACTTTGAATTTATTCGGTTTAGATTACATTATACATAATCTTCAGTATTATATTATTTTATTTATTTCACCTTCCTTGAATCGAGGACTTGCATGTCTTTGGTGACCTAGTTTTTGTTTACTATATGAAGGCCAGGCTGAAGACGAGATACTTCCCTTATATAATATGGACGAATCAGAAAAGTAAGGGATGCCGCATGTAGAACAACTTCATTTTTGTTCTCGTGTAATTATATGTGTATTAATCTTTCTAGGAGATAGTTATGTGGTTGTATATTTTAGTGAGTAGCTTGTATACTTTCTTTTGAAGACAGAACTCAGACTTGTGAGTTGTAAATAAAGAAGAATGATATTGTGAGTGTACTTAGTTCTTATTTGTTGATGGTTTAGCTTTAACCTATACTTTTTCCTAGAATTTAAAGGCAACAATCGTGGTTAGGAATATAGGTTTGTTCGTAAAGCACGTAGCTTGGGGATGCTAGTTACGTACTCGACTCATCGTATTGGGAGTGCGGTGCGACAACAGTCAATCTATATTGCGTGGACGATATCATTTTCCGATACACCTCTATCGTTGATTACCCAACATTGCATGAATCAAGTCCAGCTCATCCTCGTCCAAAAATATTTTGGCCCCGCACATAAATCATGATCATCGACGCAAATGTAGGTGTGTATTGCCCATCTTAACTCAGCCAACTGTGCCTTACGTGAAATTAACTTTTGTTCAACCAAATTTCTCGCATGATCTTTTATAAAATATATAGACTTATTGTATAGAAAATCCCATAGAATATTGAGAGAGAGCACTAACAACATCGATTACGGACGAAACAACATCAGAGTTTCAAACGAATTCAATCGAAAATCCAACGACGTAAAGCCGTACTTTGAAAACATTATATCATGCCCCAGTTTTGTAGAATCGATCGTCCTCGCCCGGGCGTTATGTCATGCCCCGGTTCTACAGAACCAATCGACCTCGCTTAGGCATGATGCCGCACGAGCCTAAGTTACGCTCGCGGAAGACGAATACCATAACAATCGATTATACCAGCTTAACGACGAGGTCGTCACACAAAAGTCCCAAGCAAAGAAGTTGAATAGCACAAGATGTATAGAAAAACAAAATCAATCTTTAATAATGCAACAGAATTACAAAGGTGCGAGGCCAAGATTACAATCACTCAAGCTTACAATCTTTCTGCATATAATTTTACTCAACTCGCTCTCTCTTTCTCTCTCTCTCTCTCTCTCTTTCTATCTCTCGTCTCTCAATACAAAAGATTATGCCTTAACGCATACAACTGGACGAAGGCGATATCCATACATTATGTCCCATATAGGTGAAGTTTTCAATGCGGCTGCACGCCTCAAAATGCCAAGGAACTCTATGTCTATGTGCGTCCAAGCGAGCTCCGCCTCGAACAAGCTGTCATGTACTGGTTCTGCAGAACTGGTCGTCCTCGCTTGGGCATGATGTCGCACGAGCCTAGGTTGCACCCGCACAAAGTAATACCATAACGACCGATTTCACAGGCTAAGCTACGGGGTCGTCGCACAGAAGTCCCAAAGCAGAAGCATTGAATAAATGAAGGAAACACGAGCATTCAAACAAAATTAGAATTTTTATTGATAGCCAGCAGAATTTACAAAAGCACGAGGCTAAGATTACAATCGCTCAAGCTCACAATCTCTCTGAATACAATCACTCAGCTCTTTCTCATCTCTCTATACAAAGTTCTACGGCCTGCCACTTACGGATGCTTCAGAAGACAATATCCATACATTATGTCCCATATAGGTGAAAACTTCAACGTGGACGCACGTCACGAAATGCCAAGGAACTCCATGCCTTAACGTGTCCAAGCGAGCTCTGCCCCAAGCGTGCTGATACCTGAAACTATACATGAAGACTATTGGGATATCAGTACACAACCATACTTGTGAGTGAGCTCCTCGCCCACCAATACAAAAACTAATATGTTATTTTAGTGAGTGCAACTTATTCTTTTGTGGTCTTTCTAATCTTGCCTTATGATCAATTTTAAGACATAACTCTTGGCCTATTCGTGTTGCAATGCCATGGTCATGCCATAAAGTCCCTTCGTGTAACATCATCGAGGGCGTGCCTCGCTACTCAGTGGTTGTGCCATAAGCCTATTCGTATTTCAATGTCGAGGTTGTGCCTCGAAACACGGTGTAACTTACCCATTCTTACCTTACGACCTTTCATGCTTCAAACTTGACGACTCAATCCCAAACTTGTGGAACTTGTGTCAATGACTCAAACATCTGACCCCATATCTCGTATCGAAGCACGTGTCTCTGCTATAGATAAATCTTAGACTGCATAATTATTGTGTTGTAAACCGTGCACACGTATTAACTCATCTGTGTCGTGCTTATACTTCTTGTGACTCAACCGACACCATGCGTGCGGATTACCGCTCAGCACACCGACTCATCTATATGAAAGGTTACTAGAAAAATAAGCCATCTTGTACATAGCTAGGAGAGACGGTAGGTCGATCAATGCAGGTAGCTAGCTCTACTGAAAGACCATCGAATTCCTGGTTGCCTACCCAGCATCAGCTATAACGTATTTCATCCATGGTCGAATCGGTTATATGGCTCCAGGTTGTTGTTCGAAGAAATACCATCCTTGTGCACAAGTTGTCCATGACCACGCACCTACGAGAACATCTAGACTCACTTAAATACATGGCCAAATTTGTGGTATGACTCAAACCCTTTGTATATTGTGCTCATAAATCATATTTTTTATATTTCGATGGAGACTCCCAAACGAGGGATTGCCTCAGCGACAAATGGTCGTATGAACTTTCCATTCTTGGAAACCCAGAAAACTATTACTGTATAGCCTTCCTACTTAACTTGAACAAAATATGTTCCATAAGTGCCATAGACCATGGCATACTTATCATTGAACCAACCGTGTTTCGTGTCTTAAACCAATTGTGTTCTGTGTGATACTGTAACGCCCCAGTCCTAAATAATATAAGACCAAGAATACGTATACATGCCAGCTACATATCGAGTGGACTCCAGCCCGGCTCGAATACGTATAAGCTATCTTGGTGTTTTAATTCTACATATCAATCTATAAATATATCTATCATAATCTACAGGATAAGTAACATCAAGAATGAACAGTATATGCCATGGTCAGCAGTCCAATAATATAAATGTTCAATTAGACCCGAAGAATGATATAAGTCTATAAAACAAGACTAAATAGTAGAATAGAGATAATGAATAAATATAAAAGCATGATAAAATACCTGAGCCAAATACAATAATACCTTCATGATCAGCAGACTACCTCTGCATGACCAACTACCTAGAGAGACACCAGGTCCTCAAGGGACATAGTAAGGTATGGAAAAACATGCCAATGTAATAGTAAATAAAATATGAACTAAAGGGTAACTAATCGAACAAGTCTTGTTGGCCCATGTAGCCAGATCAACCTGATTTCGATAATTAACTTACAACTCTAACTTTAATACTTAAAGCAAGAAGACTACAGAAGATCACAGCCGAGCTCGTCAAGAAGACTTTTGTAATTTATTCTGTATTTTTTATTCCTTGAATCTAGATTATTTTTGTGAGTCGGATCACTGGCATTTAGAAGATTATCCTCACAAAAATGAATCCATCTTTTGTCCCAAACCAAACCAATATCCAAAAGCCTTTCTGAACCAAAAATTCGTGAAATCCTAGTAACCAAACTCGGGCATAGTTCGCCCCGAACTGGGACTGAACTCGATGTCCTCAAATCACTCCTAATAAGAATGATTACATAGTTTTTTGGATCTCTAACTTTCAAAAATTTGAACGTTTACCCTAACCGACTTCTGCTCGAACTCTGTTTCAAAATTACCTATAAATATAGAAGAGTTTTTTATTTTACCCACTCATCTCATTCTTTATCTTCTCTATTCATTCTAAGACTTCATATTACAAAGAGCTTTTCAATCTTCACATTTCCAAGACAACTCCCATTCTTCTAAGTGCCAGTGTGTTCCAATTAGAAGTATTCGAGTTATATAAACTTGGTGTATAAAAGCTTTTCAGACAGTTTTGAAGTTTGTTCGTGGACTTCGGATAAAAATACGATAGTGTAAGAAGTTGGCGTGTCCTTCGGTAAAACACGTGGTATAGCCTCTGTTTCAAATAGTGGATTTAACATCGAATAGGAGTACTCGAGAATGGACTAGTCTTCTCAGAGGAAAACCAGTATAAAATCTCGGTGTCTGTGTATTTCTTTCTTATCCCTATTTACTTACTGCTTTACCTTACTGTATTTAATTATCTGTCTATATTTGCCTTTACCTGCATTAATTTTTTAATTAGGGATATTACTTCCGATATACTCTATTCGCCCCCCTCTAAAGGTGCCATCGATCCCACAATTGGTATCAGAGCAAAGTTTCTCTAAGTTGGACTAAAACTCCTTGAGAAATAGCATCATTATATACTAGCAATAGTGAAGGCCAGTCTACAAATAGGCTACCCCTATTGATGGCACAAATTACATGTATTGGAAGACACATATGAGCTTTTATCTTAAGTCACTTGATTTTGATTTATGGTCAATTGTCATTGACGGTTATAAGAAACCACTTCCTATCGTCATAGATGGGAACCTGGTTGAAAAACCACATGTCAAATATATTGATCATAAAAAAACAAGCAAGTCTTGACGCAAAAGCATCAATGCTTTACTTTGTGCATTCTAGATAGAACTGAGTTCAATAAAGTATCAATATGTGCCATATCTCATGAGGTTTAAAAACTTCTTAAGGTAACTTATAAAGGAACTTCACAGGTGAAGGAGTCCAAACTCTCACAACTTACACAAGAATATAAGACATTCAAAATGAAGCCTAATGGGACTATTACAAACATGTTTACTCGATTCTTAGATATTTTTAATCCCAATCTTCTCTTGGAAAAGATTACAACAATCATGAAAAGATAAGAAAGGTACTTTAAGGTTTGACCAAGTACTGGAATCCCAAAGCGACGGCTATAAGTGAAGGGAATGATCTCACTACAATGACTCTTGAGACACTTATAGGAAAGCTTATGACACATGAGTTGGACCTTAAGAAATTTAAAGAGCCAGCGCCAAAGGAGAAGACTATCGCTTTCAAGGCACATCATAATATAGCTTCCGATGATGACAGTACGAACGATAGTTCATACAATAAGTAAATGGCCCTTATGACAAGGAACTTCAGAAGATTCCTGAAGTATAAGAAATCTAACAAGAAGAAGAAAGATTTCAGAGATGACAAAGAACTAATATGCTATAGCTATAAGAAGATAGGTCACATCAATAAAGACTGTCCTGTCGTAAGAAAGGGAAATAGATACGATCAATCAAGTAAAAGAAGGACTTCAACAAAGAACTACACCAATACCAGCATCTGGTGTGAAAGTGAGGCGAGTGATTCTGAAGAAATAGAGAAAAAACCTCATAACACAGCCAATCTATGCTTCATGGCTACAGATGCAAAGGTAACTACAAATCCTTTATTTGAAGAATTTGCTTTCGATGAATTATCTGATGCCTTCATTGATCTACTAGAAGATCAAAAGAAGATGATGGATATGTATAAATGTGCTAAAAAAGAGCTAAAAGTAGTTCAATCTGAGTTTTTTAAGCAATCTCAAATACTAGAAGATAGTAGAAATAAAACTTCTTCTAGTAACACAGATGAGATTTCTCTTTGAAATTGAGATTACATGACACTCTTGAAGAGCTTGAGAAATCAAATCAAGATAATATAAAACTCAAGGATCTCTATGAATTAGATAAGAAACAAATACAATATTGTTGCTCAGAGAATAGATGCACTCACAAAAAAGTACAATAAAGCCAGTGATGTCTATAAAAGGTTAGATATTAAACTGGATAAACAGGTTGTCAAGCCTGTAACTCAAGTGAACATGAATCACAAGGCTAAACACAAACACAATACATCCAACACTACTAGAACTGCTAGAATTCATGCATTCATGTATAAATTTCCTCACAAGAAGTCACACACCTCTTCAAAAACTCACATACATGATTTTCGAACTTCATAGCACAAACACGTCTGCAACATGTTACTATTGTGGTATAAGAGAACATTTGTCACATCAGTATAAAATTAGGAAGCTAGGAGACATGCATATATATGTTTGGGTTTCTAAAACTAACATATTCGAACCCTCAAGAAAGTAGGTACCAAAGGTTACATCTTTAACTTGTGTTGTAGGTGGACCTACCTCCTCCCACTAGAAGTAAATGGATTCTCGATAGTGGTTGCTCCAAATATATGACAGACGATAATACTTTGTTTGTAACACTATCGATGAAAAAAGAAGGCTATGTCTCCTTTGGAAATAATTTAAAAGGACATATAATTGGTAATAGAGGCACATGTATTTCTCCCTCTCCTATTTTTAAAGATGTTTGTTTAGTAATAGAATTAAGATATACCTACTGAGCATAAGTCAATTGACTGATCATAGTTATAGAATTAATTTTATTATGGATAAATATTTTATTTATGATAAATCTTCTAGAATAATCTCTTTTGAAGGAATTGTAGGAACGAAGTCGTAAAGTAGAATACTCTAGAAGGGGGATAAATATAGTAGGCAGCAGAATATTGCTAATTAAAAACTTGTTAGCAGTTAAATCACAAAAATAATATCAATAATCACAAAGTAATAACTATAAAGAAAAGAGATCAGAAGGCAAACACAAACACAGTAATTTATACTGGTTTTCCTCTTGTGAGGACTAGTCCAGTCGGAAGAACTCTAGCTTCCAGTTGAATCCACTATTGGAAAATCCCGTAAGTTTTCATACGAATTCCTTGCAACTTCTACAGACGCGAGCTTTGATACGAAGAACTCGACCAACTTCAGTTTTGAAGAGTCTTTCTACAATCAAGCCTCTGATTATGATTTCTCTGAAATCTTCTAGACCGCACCGTACCGATAAATTGACTAGAGAATTGTAACTGGCTTGGGATTTAAAAATAAAAGCTTTTTAGAAAACTCTTTGGAAGAAACATAAGCTTTAGAGGAGAAGAGATGAAAGTGAATTGGTGATTTAAAATGATCAGAATTCCTCTCTATTTATAGTTTTTCCAAAGGCAGAACTCTGGCAGAATTCGAACAGAATTCGGACAGAACTCTATGTAACAATCCGTAACTGAAGGGAGACCAAGTTCAAAAATCCAACGTTCACATAACGTTCACTATGGACAAACTCTGGCCGAGTTCTGTCAGGGTTAGTCAGGAATATTTTAAGAAAATATTTTTGGGCTTTTTGAAATCCTTCAGAAGCTTTTGTAAATAAAAGATATTTTTCAACACGTAGGAAATTTTGGAAAACGATCTTGGATAGCCTATTTGCCAGTACGACTTGGTGTACAATGTATTCCTAGACTCAATAAAAATAAAAATTATATTATATAAAGAAATACAGTCTCGAGTGGCAAATATAGCTTCGATCTTGAACTGAGTATATATCCAATCTTGATCAGTGTCCAAGTGTCCAAAATGTCTTGAGTAAACATCAATATCGAGACAGAGTTTGATCAATTATTAAAATCAGGTTTGACCATGACCAATGGGCCAACAATCTCTTCCATTTTGATAATTGACAAAACTTGACCGATATAACATCTTTGGTCTTTATCAAAACAAATTGTACCGATATAATGTACCGAAAAAATTATTCCTGTAGATTGCTCATATCATGTATTCTTACTGATCGAAGATGTTAGATCTTATTTCTTCCCCGTTGTCACTTAGCAAAATAATTGCAAAAAAGAAAGCTCCCCCACAATACATGCAGAAATAACAATCAGTGAAGAAACACAAAATATAGATATATAAAAAAGATTTATTACAGGCATGATATTAATGTTACAGACAGTAAAAAAATGTGATAAGCAGAAAATATATCACAAACATTATAAATAGAAGCATAATAAAAGATAATGCTATGAGAAATACTGAATAATGTATGTTGAATGAAAATATGCTAAGGAAAGCATATAACATGTTCATCAGACAAAAATAACAAAAGAAATCACAACCACATAATTAATAAGAGTACTGATACTAGCTTGGAATGTCGGAGCATTTCCAAGTAAACAAAGACAATAACATCAGTCTCAATAGTACGACAACTAAACAAGAATGTCTAAAATCACATATCATCTTCATCGTCATCATAATCATCTGCAGTTCCAGCATGTCCACCAAGTCCGGATGGACCAGCTCCAGATGTGCTAGCTCCAGAGGTGTGTGGAGTAGCACCAGAACTACGGTACCAATCATAAGCGTTCCTTGGCTGGAACAGAGAATGGACCACCTCATCCTTAATACGGTAACCGGATACAGTAGGATCTCTTGGAAGAGAGCCAGCAGAATGACCCGTCTGAGCAAATCGAAGATCGACAAACGAGTTGGCAATAGCCTGGAACCGAGTCACGTCACAGAACTCATGTTCCAGGGAAGTGTCAACAAAGAAAGTCTTCAAATCCAAGAGGTTCTGATGGATACCCTCAAAAGTCATAGGATAGGTCTGAGGAAGAACATGTGCAGTAGGAGCAGGTGCATGAGGTGTAGGAGCAGTAGCAATGCTACGATGAGAAATCTTGAGAAACTTGGGCTCAGGGTCCAGAGTGCAAGTGGATAAGTCGATATCAAAACGCTGAAAGATACGAGGGATAAGCATCGCATAAGAGAGATTGCGTTCTCTTTCGCAACATCTTTTCAACATCTGGATGATAGTCTTAGGGACAGAAAAAGGAATTCTCCCTTAAGAATGTGATAGAGGGCAGAGAGTTCTAGTGCAGTGACATCATCTTTTGAAGTGGATTTCGAAAGAATAGTGGAGTAGATGATGCGATGTAACTCGTAGTTAAACAAGTTCAAGTTATTGGCCTTGAAATTTTTAGGACGAGCACGTGCTGGCGCACAAAGGTCATTCTTGAAACTAACAAGAGTCTTGCCCTCGGGAAAGTCGAAGTCGGTGATGTCATCGAGCGGGGCACCTTCGTTTGGAATACCAAGGATTTTTGCTAGCAATACATCATCGAACTCGATATCGATCCCGCCAATACGAGTTCTTGCGGTAAAAGTATCTAACACGAAGTTACAATAGAATAGTCTAAGGGCATTTGTAGCTATAGGAAATTATTGGGTAACGAGATGGTGTAACACTAATGCCTCAAACAAAGGATGATGATCAGGAAATACAGTCCATTTGATCGGAGCGCCTATGCATATGGTACGCATAGCAAAGTCGGCATACCATAGTAAAGCTTGGTCATGAGTTTTGAAGTAAAACTCATCCGAGACACCGTCACCCGATTGGACCGGGGAAAAGAGTGAATCCATGTTCGGATCGAAAGACGATGCCTCTTCACTGGCATTAGTCTTCTTCCTCTTAGAAGGATTGAATCCCTTAGGTATTCTTTTCCAAAACTAGGTAACCCTAATAATTTGAAAGTAGAGGAAAGGAGTTATACCTTTCGAAAGTTAAGTATGTTATAGAGGATACGATTCTCTGCACGAATCCAAATTTTGGATAGATCTCTCCATGTAGATTGGAAGAAAATGAGTAGAGAAAAGCTAGGGTTTAGGGGTTCTTCGGCTGCTGCTGCTGCTGTGATGAAATAATTTAAAAGAGATAAAGAGGAAAAGGCCTCGGGTTCTGACTTAAAAACTTACAGCACCAATAGAACTCTGGCCGAATTTGGACCGAACTCGGGCCGAATTTTCCTAGGGTTCTCCTGGGTTTTTTAAAAAAAAATTGTGGGCCACATCCTTTTCATCAACTCATTTCAAATATTTAATTCAAAGTTTAGTAATTTTAAACATCAAATAATATAATTAATATTATTTTATAAATTAACTTTCAATACTCAGCGTCTGTTTCAGATTAGCTGTAGGAGTACTGTTCCAGCTAACGGGAGTTCACATGGGAACAATTAAGTACCGCTTTGCTTCGACCGTAGTCGTGGTGACAGACAGACTCTTTGTAGGCTTGTCTCGAAAACAGTTATTAAGTATTAAATAAATTAATTAATAAAACAACATTAATTAATATTATTGACATCTAAAATTCCTAATTCTCGACGTAAATAATTGAAATGATCTTCCGCTAGAGGTTTTATGAAAATGTCAGCCAATTGATTTTGTGTCTATGTATACAAGGTCTATATCTCCATTTTGTTAATGATCTCTAAGAAAATGATGTCGAATCTCGATATGCTTAGTACGAGAGTGACATACTGGATTCTTAGTCAAATTAATAGAACTAGTGTTATCACAGAAAATGGATATATGTGTGAAATGCAATCCAAAGTCTTCTAAAGTTTGCTTCATCCACAAAATTTATGCACAATAACATCCTACGGCGATATAATCAGCCTCGGTTGTTGATAATGCGACAGAATTTTGCTTCTTGCTAAACCAAGAGACTAGGAATTTTCTAGGAAATGACATATATTGCTGGAACTTTTTCTATCCACTTTACATCCGACAAAATCAGCATTAGAATAACCGGTTAGGTCAAATAACGTGGTTTTAGGATACTATAAGCCGACAGAAGAAGTGCCCTTAAGGTATCGAAAGATATGCTTAACTGCGCACAGATGTGATTCCTTAGGATTGGCTTGAAAACGTGTACACAAGCAAACACTAAACATAATGTCTGGTCGACTAGCAGTTAACTACAGTAAGCTACCGATCATACCTCGATACTTATGTATGTCGATGGGTTTGTCTTGTTCATCAATATCAAGCTTGGTTGAAGTCGCCATTGGAGTGCTAAGAGGTTTAACTGCTTCCAGGTCAAACTTCTTTAATAAATCTTTTGTGTACTTTTCTTGATTTATGAACGTCCCATTGTTGGTTTGTTTGATTTACAGTCCGAGAAAAAATTTCAGCTTTTTCATCATGCTCATCTCAAACTCATTATGCATACACTTTAAAAATTCTTGACAAAGAGATTTAATAGTGGATCCAAAAATAATATCATCTACATAGATTTGAATCAAAAGAAGATTATTATTCAAAGATTTTATAAACAGTATAGTATTAACCTTTTCCTTTGAAAAATCGTTGTCAAGTAAAAAAGAGCTTAGACGATCGTACCAAGCACGAAGGGCTTATTTCAAACCGTATAAGGCTTTCTTCAACTTGAAAACATAATCAGGATTTTTGAAATCAGTAAAACCTGGAGGTTGAGCTACAAAAACTTCTTCTTATATAAAACCATTCAAAAATGCGCTTTTAACATCCATTTGAAATAATTTGAAATTATGAAAATATGCAAATGCACATAACATGTGAATGGATTCTAATCTCGCAACTGGGGCATAAGTCTCTTCGTAGTCGATACCTTCTTCTTGATTGTATCCTTGAGCTACGAGTCGAGCCTTATTATGAGTCACTAAACCATTCTCGTTCAGTTTGTTTCAGAATACCCAACGGGTGCCAATGACCGGATGATCAATGGGCTTAGGAACAAGTTCCCAAACTTGATTCCGTTCGAATTGGTTTAATTCCTCTTGCATAGCATCTAACCAAAAATTATCACTACATGCTTCTTCAATGTTTTTGGGTTCAAGCTGTGAAATAAAAGCAACATAAAAAGCTATATCTTTATTAGAGGAACGAGTACTTACACCCTTGGTAATCTCACCAATTACCAATTTCTTTAGATGATCTGCCAAGAATCTCATCTCTTTTGGCATATCCTCGGGATTGCTGGTTCCGGCTTCTTTGCTTGAAGACACAGCTGGTGCTTGGTGTGAAGGTTCTGCTTCTTTGTGGGAAGGTTTTGCAGTAGCTGTACTTGGTGTACTCACATCTTCATTATCGTCATCATCTGAATGTTGATTTAGTCCATCAAACTTGACACTAATTAATTTTTCGATGATCATGGTTCTCTTATTGAAGACTCTGTACCCTTTGCTCTTTGTCGTATAACCTAAAAAGATACCTTCATCGGCCTTTTTATTAAATTTCCTCAGGTTGTCTTTAGTATTAAGAATAAAACATTTACAACCAAATATCTTGAAATATGAAACAGTGGGTATTCTATCAAACCATAACTCATAGGGAGTCTTCTTCGATATAGGTCGAATCAGAACCCTATTGAGAATATAGCACGCTGTATTGATAGCTTCAACCCAAAAGTATTTAGGTAGACTAAACTGGTTCAATATTACTCTAGCCATTTCAGATAGAGTCATGTTCTTACGTTCCACAACTCTATTTTGTTGTGGAGTCCTAGGGCAGGAAAACTCATACAAATAACCGTGTGTGTCACAAAATTGCTTGAACTCTGCATTCTCAAATTCGCCGCCATGATCACTAAGAATGCTAGTAATCATGAAACCTTTTTCATTCTGTACTTTCTTGTAAAAGATGATGAATTCTGACAAAGCATCGTTCTTACGTGCAAGAAAATATACCCATATATATCTAGAGAAATCATGTACAATAACAAATGCATATAACTTACCACCTAGACTAGCAATTCTACT
This sequence comes from Iris pallida, assembly GCA_029216955.1. Lineage (NCBI taxonomy): Eukaryota > Viridiplantae > Streptophyta > Magnoliopsida > Asparagales > Iridaceae > Iris > Iris pallida. The sequence goes on from JANAVB010024994.1 coordinate 10,942,500, forward strand.
AGGTCCAAATAAGTCCATATACAACAATTGTAGAGGTCTAGCGGTACTTACAATGTTCTTGGATTTAAAGGCGGATCAGGTAGCTTTGTTCTTTTCACATTCGCTACATACCGTATCCTTCTTGAAAGATATGTCCGGTAAGCCGCGTACCAACTTCTTTGTGGATAGTTTTAAAATTGTGTCCATGTTTGCATGACCGAGTCTCATATGCCATAGTTGACTCTCAATGCTCTTGGCTATCAAGCATCTACCTGCTTTGTTAGCATCTTCTAATAGATAGAAAACATATATGTTGTCTTCCCTGATACCTTTAAAGATAGTACTACCAGTTGAGCTATCAACTATAATACATTTGTCTTCGACGATGTTAATGCCATAACCGTGATCAACTAAATGGCTTATGCTGAGCAGATTAAGTTTTAACTCGGTAACTAGACAGACATCTTTAATCACATAATAGGGAGCCTTATAAATGTCATCGATACCGATTATGTACCCTCTTAAATTATTACCGAAGGGACGTATCCTTCTTTATTCTTCTTCGACAGTGTTGCAAATAATGATGCATCACCGGTCATATGCCGTGAGCAACCACTGTCAAGGATCCATTTGCTTCTAGCATGTGAAGGGTGTTCCACCTACAAAATAGTTTGCAGATGAAACTCTTGGTACCCATTTCTTGTAGGGTCCTAACATGTTAGTCTTTGGTATATATGCATAAACATTTAAATCTACAAACTTTTTGATTCTACATGCAGAGGATATACGACCAATGAGGCCACAATAATGGCATTTTGTATGTTGAGTGTTGAAAGTAGTGTGAGGTGCATGATTGGTAGGTTTTGGTTTTCTAGTATAGAAAAATGCATGCCTATTAGTATTCTTGGACATTGGTTTGGTATGGTTTGGTCTGACCATGTTTGGTTTGGATGTGTTCCGATGATTCGGTAATTGACACGTGTTAGAATAGGAAGCAGCAACTTTAAGGCATTTTCCTAAACTAATTTCCAACTTTTTGGAGGTGTCATATAATCTAGTATAGTCAGATATAAGTGTTTCCATTCTGACTTGTGCACACTGGAGATTCTTTCTCTCCTTAGATAGGTCTTCCTTTAGCTGGATGATAGTTTGGTCTTTTTCTTCGGATAACTTGATAGTCTCGTGTAATAATAGCTTAAAAGAAGAAAGCTCACCAGACTCAATAGAAGAATCATTATTTCTAACATCATCTAGTTGGTCGGTTAGTCTTTCTATCTCACCTTTGTACTCTTTAAGTACCTTCTTATAGGTTTCATATTTACTATACAGTTTCCTGTAGTCATTTAACAAGTCACTGAAAGCCTCTCCTAGTTGCTCAAAGGTGAAATCATCATAAGGATCAAACAGGAGATTAGTGGTTATATGATCGCAAGCCATCAAGTATATATTTGCAGCGTTATCCGATTGTTCATCTTCTGAGTCGCTGGCTTTGCTCTTATGCCATATGCTTGTATTGGCGTACTTCCTTAATGTAGATCTCTTCAGGTAGCCTTTGTCATATTTATTGCTTTTTCTTGTTGATGATGATGTTGTTGGACAATCTTTCTTCATATGTCCTTTCTTCTTACATCAGTAGCAAATGGGACCTTCCTCGTTGTTGTTGATGTTGTTGTCTTTTGTTCTTCTGTTGAATCTCAAGAACTTCTTGAATTTTCTTACCAGAAGAGCTTGATCTTCAGAGTCAGAGTCGCTGTCGTCAGAATCATCTTCGACAGTTCTTCTATGTTGAGCCTTGAGAGCGATCGACTTCTCTGACTTCTCATTTGGTGTAGCATCTTCAAAGTCTTGAAGTTCCAACTCGTGAGTGAGTAGCTTACCCATGAGTATTTCCAGAGACATTATTGAGAGGTCGTTTTCTTCAATGATTGTTGTAGCCTTTGGAATCCAGTTCTTTATGAGAGCTCGTAGAAGTTTGCCAATCTTCTCATGGTTACTGTATTCCTTGCCTAATAAAGACAAAGGGTTTACAATATCCAAGAATCTCGTAAACATCTGAGTGACGGATTCATTTGGCTTCATCTTGAACGCCTCGTACTCTTGAGTAAGTCTGCTGATCTTTGACTCCTTGACTTGTGTTGTTCCTTCGTGGGTTACTTTGAGAGGTTTTCACACTTCATTTGATGTTGTGCAATTCGACACCCTGTTAAACTCAGTTCTGTCTAAAGCACAAAATAAAGCGTTAATAGCACGTGCATTAAGACTGGCCTTTTTATTTTCATCCTCAGTATATTTATCATGGGATTTATCAACTAAAACTCCCTCAATAGTAATACGAGGAGGCTTTTTGTAGCCATCAATAACTATAGACCATAAGTCAAAATCAAGAGATTTTAAGAAGAAACTCATCCGTGTTTTCCAATAAGTGTAGTTTGTGCCGTCAAATAGTGGAGGTTCGTTTGTAGCTTGGCCTTCACTTGTGAATTTCACAGTTGCCATATGTAATGCTGTGATCTATAAAACAATTAAATATAACTACAGTTTTACCTTGCTTTACCTGTATAACCCGTTCTGATACCAATTGTAGGAACGGAGTTGTAAAGTAGAATACTCTAGAGGGGGGTGAATAGAGTAGGCAACGGAATATTGTTAATTAAAAACTTGTTAGCAGTTAGATCACAAAAATAATAACAATAATCATAAAGTAATAAATGTAAAGAAAAGACATCAGAAGGCAAATGCAAACACAGCAATTTATACTGGTTTCCCTCTTGTGAAGACTAGTCTAGTTGGAAGAACTTTAGCTTCCAGTTGAATCCACTATTGGAAAATCTTACAAGTTTTTATACGAAGTCCTTGCAACTTCCACAGACGCGAGCTTTGATACGAA
>JANAVB010024994.1:10955771-11120610 GCA_029216955.1 Iris pallida
TGTTACTGTTTGCAAAAACAAAAGTATAAAACTTTATTGATACAAACTGTAATAAAGATTACAAGAATTCTGGGAAAATTACAACTATAAGAATCCAATCTTGATGACGATTGCTCTATCCCTTGGACGATGTGAACTTTGAAGACGAAGCCTTTGAAGTTGAAAACAACTCTGGAAACTGAAGGCAAAAGCCTCTGAAGTTGAAGACAAAAGTCTCGGAAGAATGCAGCAGCACTTTGGCAAGAACTCCTGAACTCTCTGATTTCTATCTCTGATCTTGATCCCCCTTGAAATGAAGACTTGAAACTCTATTTATAGAGTTCTGAAAATAACTAACTTTCAGTTATTCTGGACTGCACAAGCTGATTTGTGCAGCAACTGGTTTGCGCAGACATAGACTGCACAGGCAGTTACTGGATCGTGGGCCAACTATCTGGGACACATGGCATCATTTGATTGAAATGAGCATGATCGTGCAAAGACAGTTGTCACGTAATGAGCAATTAATGGCATGAATGCCACATGTAATTTATCAGTTATGTTGGTAGAATGCACAAAATGAACTGCGCAGACTTTGGTTTGCGCAGACTCATACTGCGCAAGATTGGTTTGTGCAATCCTGGATTGCGCTGCCAACTGTCAGCCATCCTCGAGCACTGTGCGGTGCCAAAAACAAATAGTCTCCTCGTTATTCGTGTTGTCAGCTGTCAGGAAATCTGATTTGATTCAGTCAATGATGACTTCTGACACGTCAGTCTGAGCAGTTGGGAACATGCGCAAACCAACCTGCGCAAAGTAATGTCTGCACAATCTGTTGTCTGTGCAACTCATCAAAATGATGAATATCTTGAATTTTTGACTTTATTGATTGATACAACTTGATTTTTTAGGACCTACAAGACCCCTTCAAGTTTTCGAAAGTTGATTGTATTCAAAATTTGAAATACTTTGAATTTTTGAATGTTGAATCATTTTGCGCAACATGATGAGCTGTCTGCGCAAAGCGAGTGGACCACAATTTTAGGCGCAATCCGAGGCATCCGTTTCGTGTTTTCCAAAACTATAAATACCCCTCTCTTCTTTTCAATTCTTTACTTTGCAATCTTTCGAGCTTTTTTAAGAAGAAAATCTCCCAACCTTCACTGTTCTCCTCCTCCGACAATTGTCATGGCCCCAAGACGATCAAATGCTGCCGCTGCCGCCGCCGCGAAAGGAAAAGCTCCGGCCGAGTCTTCTGACAGGGTTGTACGGCGAGCTTCCGACACGAATCCGCACACCCTGCTCTGAGAGGTAGTTGAACCGATCGAAAACCCCTTCTTAGGGTGATTCGACTCCCTTGAAACTCATCTCTTTTTAGAGATAAGTTCATTATGCCACCCTTTTTAGGGTTTCGGTTGCATCAACTATCAGTTCTTCATTTTTATGAAGGCTGCATTCTTGCACAAATTGTTGATTTGTGCTGACAGAAAGTCAGCGCAAACAATTAAGTTGCGCAGATATCAGCGCAAACCATTGCTTTGCACATCCTTTTATGATGCAAACTGATGTTGCGCAAGTCATGTCAGCGCAATCTAGAGGTTGCGCAAATTATGTTAGCGCAATCTGAGGTTGCGCACTCTAATTTTATGTTTAAAAACAGAATCTTTGTCTTGGACTAATTTTCATCTGTTTCTTGATGCAGTTGAAGTCAATGAAGATCCAGATTACGAACATTTTGTGGGAACCCTTACAGAGTCTGAATACAAAGAGGATCTGTCTCATGTCCATTACCCTCAGTATGATCTACCGGCCTCCCGTCAGGCTATATTGATTTCTCAGGACAATGAAACTTTGATGTGTTTGATGAACGGACAGCCTTTAGAATCAGCTGATGCTGTAATTCACAAGAAACCCTTATTCCTATTCGGTGACACCTTTGAGAGAGCCTCTCAGCCTAGGCCAAGGATGGAAGATAGGGTAGTTCACCAGCAAGATAGATCTTTTTTTATACCCGACATCGCTCGCTGCCTTCCTTTGTCACGGTACGCTCATGCAAGCTACCCTAGGAGAGATGGATTGGAATATCACTCTATTTCAGGATGCTCGGGCAGGAAAAATCTTAAAGAAGGGGCCACAACATAAGGATATGTTTTATAGCTCTTCTGACAGATATAGTGTCCTACTGAGAGGCTTAAGACCTGGCTGCATTCCACCAGAGAACTCCTCCATGCTAATGCCTGTTAGGACACCAATATTCGTAAATAAATTTGCAAAGGTTGAAGGAAAATATCCTGAGCAAGATATAAGACTGACTGGATTGGTGAATCCAGACTACAAGATGGAACTATATCCGAATTGGATTCTGGCAAAATTCTAAGACAGACTCCAACAAATCAACCTGTATGAAGCAGTGCATGCCACTGTATATGGATTTGCTCCTAATCCTCATATGTTCTTAGCCTTAGCTGATAGATACAACTACAGGACCAGAACTTTCATGACCCCAGGGGAGAGATGGGCTTTGCACTCCATGAGATAAAGTATATCTCGTATTTGCCCATGGCAGATGCTCCGTATGAGGAGTATGTACAACAAATGATGAGTTGAACAAGCTCAGAAAAGAGAATCCAGAGATGGTGACAGTGTTCGAAGAGCTATTGTGCCATTATAAGAGCTGTTCTCTATTTTACCAGAGTGCCACTGCTAACACTTGTTATTCTTCAAAGTGGCTACATACCTGTTTCTCAATCATATAGAAGAGAAGAAAACCAGGAAGAATGATAAATGCTACCCTACTTTCTTCAAACCTTTGAGCAATACAGAGGTTAGAAAGTTAATGGAACAGAGTGGTCACTTTGAAAGAAGTAAAAGATGACCATGAATATCCTTTGAAGAGAGGAGACAATTTGGAAAGTTACTTGAGAATGGGCTATAGGCCCATGTCAGAAGCAGCACAATTGGCGAGATTCTTAACATACTGGCTGCGAAGGTTCGTAGTTCCCGATCCAGTGCCGTAGATCGTTTTCACCGCGGCGTCTTGTTTGCAGCTGTTAAATTGGTCTTCGCTATAAAATGGACTTACTATCAGCAATGACCTGCAAGCTAAACGCCAGTCTTCGTTTATATGTTGACTTGATGCTGAAAGCGAAGGAGAGAGAGAGAATTCCTTCGCTTAGAATTGCCATATACATATTTGTTTGGATGGTTGCTTCTTCACTATCCAACCTTAATGGATCCTGGCATGGGATCAGTCGATGGCAGTTTTTTCGAAGGTATTCCATGGAAAATGGAAATATACTTCCTTAACTAAGTGTAGATTTATGTTGAATTTGAATAGAGGCTAGAATTTCTGCTGTACTCCTTTCCCTGCTGGGTATGATCAGATACCCACGAATATGGTGGATTCAAAACTGCAGTCTCTGACTCGTGTCGCTTTTGAATGGTTGAAGACAATTCGACCATCTCATTTGGTCTACCGATTCGAAGAAGAGTGCTACTTAGAACCATATCTTCCAAGCCGATTCGCTCGCAGTTTGGATATGATCAGTTCCATGTAGGGAACGTAATTACCTGCCTCCAAGGCAAAGGTTATCTGATAGACGGAGCTAGGGCTTGGGCTTATTACAATGCCCGTGATACAAAAGCCACTTTCTCCATGCCAGCAAAGACTACTCCTCAGGGTCCTCGAATGCTTTTTACATACTCCGTTTTTACACATCAACGAATACTTTTGCCGAGAATTTTAATCTCGCAGATAGTTTCGCCACTGCAACAAGATTAAGGAGAGGAAGAATTGCTCCATCGATCCCTATACGAGGAGGCGCAGAAACCGGCAGATGCACCTCTGGAAACTACAAGGGATATTATATTCCCCCAAGAAGTGAATGCACCACTTCGTATTTCTCTGAAGGTGGTTAAATCTCCTGCGAAGAAAAGAAGAAGAGAGGAGCCTCCTGCTCCTGTGGAGAAGAAGAAATTGATTCTTGATCTTTCTTCTGAAAAGGTGACTACCAGATCTCAATCCCGGCAATTAGCCGAGACACATCAAGAAGTTGCCACTACACCAACTTCCGTGCAAAAGCAAGCAGAGCCAGAAAATGTAGAGAGTCCTGTTAGACCTCTACACAGAAAGAAAAGAGTAGTCACCAGAAGAGTTTTGGAAGAGTCTTCTTCTAGACAACTCATGACTTCAGTAGATGCTGCTGCAGGACTTCTAATGGCATCTCCTACACCTGCTTCTGAATCCGGGAGCAAAACTCTCGAAGAGAATGAACAGAGGGAAGATTTTGCCCCAAGAATTGAAAAGCCTAGAGAACATATTTTAGAGGAAGAACAAAGTGTTGTACGACCTCATTCTCCTATTGCAGATATTACTCAACTTCCCTACTCCCAGGACTCTTCGTGAGGAAGAAGACCGTAAAATGATTGCAGCTCTGGAGGAAGAACAGCTTCACAGCCATACACTAAAGAGAAGGGTGTAAAGCCTGTAGGATTGCGGACTGTAGTTCGATAGGCCCAAAGACACTCACCAAGTTTCTCGCTCCAATTCCGTTTGTTAGTGGATACAAATTTCTTAAGGAGCTATAATAATGGTTTTGTTAAAGGCTTCAGCTAGACCATTAGCAGCAGGATTGTAGGCCGTCGAAGCAACATTGTCAATCCGATGATCATCGCAGAATCTAGTGAACTTTTGACTAATAAATTGAGGTCCATTGTCATGGATGATTCTTCGAGGTATACCAAATCTATAGATGACATGGTGTTTAACGAAGTTAATGACACTGCTAGTCTTGACTTCAGCCAGAGGTATAGCTTAGCCCACTTGGAGAAATAATCAGTTATCGCCAATATGAACCGATGTCCTCTAGAAGAAGGAGGATTGATAGGACCTATGATGTCCATACCCCAAGCTTCAAAAGGCCAGGAAGCAGCAGTCGGGTGTAAGAATTCCGATGGTTGATGAATAAAGTCTGCATGGATTTGACAAGCACGATATTTCCTTGCATATCAATGGCATCTGATACCATAGAGGGCTAATAGTAACCCATACGTCGAATATGATCCTGTAGTTTAGGACCGGGTTGATGTGCTCCACAGACGCCATCGTGAGCTTCATGCAAACTTGTTTGGCTTCATCACCAGCTAAACAGCGTAGAAGAACCGTCATAAGTTCGCCGATAGAGTGTTTTGGTGGTTTGATTGTAATAGAATCGTAGAGATCGACGTCAAACGCTTGTAGCCTCCTTAGGATCTTCAGGGAGTATGTCATGTACTACGAAATCGATAAAAGGAGTTCTCCAATCGTCATCAATAATATGACTTCAGCAAGATTGCTAAATTCAATATTACGATTATTCTCAATACAGAACAGTTCTCGGTTAGAAATAACCACCACCTGATGTCTTTTGATAGGGATGGCTAAGACAGCTGCAAGATTGGCCAAAGTATCGGCTTCAGTATTACAAGCTCGTCGAACATAGTCGATGAAGAAAGCTTTGAATGATGTAGCTATATTGATTGTCGCTTCATGATAAGGCACCAGGTCTTGATGACGGACTTCATAGGTTCCTCTAACCTGGTTCACAACCAGTTTAGAATCACCATAGACTTCCAGATATTCAACATTCAGTTGTTTAGCTAGCTGAAGGCCGACAAGTAAAGCATTGTACTCTGCACATTATTGGAGCAAGGTTCATCTAAAGAGTAGGCTCTTTGGATAGTTAATCCGTCTAGAAACGAGAACAACTCCAACACCTGCCACAATAGCACCATTTGGTCCAATTCTTGATGCACCATCAAAGAATAGACGCCAGGTTGGAAACTCTTCGGAGATCATGTTGACTTCTAACGTCTCGTCAGGAATTTCGTCATAGAGTTTAGATGTTTCAGGCACAGGATGAGCTGCTAAGAAGTCCGCCAGCGCTTGACCTTTGACAGACTTTTGTGGAATATACCATGTCATATTGAGCTAGCAGGATTGCCCATGTAGCCAACGAGAATTAAGTGTACTAGGTTTCTTCATGAGTACTCGGAGAGGGTTAACTCGAGATATAACATGAATAGTTTGACCAATGATATAATGCCTCATCTTTTGCACAGCAAACATGAGAGCCAGGCATTCTTTCTCGACCGGACTATAACGGTGTTCAGCACCAATCATAGTTCGGCTAAGATAGTAGATAGCCTGTTCATGGCCTTCTTTGTTCTTTTGGGCAAGTAAAGCACCCAATGAATGGTCCATAGCACGAACATACATCAAGAATGGAATGCCAGAGATAGGTGGCACCAAAACTGGTAGGTTCATAAGATATTGTTTGATATCGTCGAATGCTCGTTGACACTCTTCAGTCCAAACAAAAGATACACCCTTCTTCATTAATTGAGTGAATGGTCTACAGCGTCCAGACAAGTTCGAAATGAATCGCCTGATGTACGCAAGTCGACCTTAGAATCCTCGTAGCTCTTTTAGGTTGTGTGGAGGACGCATCTCTTGAATGGCTTTGATCTTCTCAGGATCCACGTGTATACCCTTAGAGGTAATGACGAAGCCGAGAAATTTGCCACTAGAGACACCCAAGAATGACTTGGTGGGATTCATCTTGAGCTGATGTTGACGCATGAGATTAAATATTGTTCTCAAATCTTGGATGTGATCTTCTTTTAGACGACTTTTGACAGCAATACCGTCAACATAGCATTCGACTGTTTTACGAAGATGTTCTCTGAAAATGGTACTCATGGCTCGCTGATAAGTTGCACCAGCATTCTTGAGACTAAATGGCATCACTGTGTAACAATAGACTCCTCGAGGAGTGCGGAAAGATGTATGCTTTTCATCTTCAGGATGCATTTTGATCTGATTATATCCGAAAAATCCATCCATAAAAGATATTCTTTCAAACCCACAAGTATTATCAATCATAACGTCTGTGATAGGAAGAGGAAATTTATCTTTCGGACATGCTTCATTGAGATCTCGGAAGTCGATGCAGACTCGAACTTTTCCAGTTTTCTTCAAACTGGGACGACATTGGCTACCTAATCAGGATGCTGCTCTTCTCGAATAAAGCCACAAGCGATGAGCTTCTTGACTTCATCATCAATTGCGTCCATCATTTCAGGCTTAAATCGCCTTTGTTGCTGTTTGACCGGTTTAGCATTAGGAAGAATGTTCAGTTTGTGAATAGCAATCTTGGGATCTAAACCTGGCATGTCTTCGTAACTCCAAGCAAAGATATCAATGTATTCTTTAATGAGAAGAATCAACTCTTGCTTATCTGCTTCTGGAAGATTCTTGCTAATAAAGATTGGCCGAGGTGACTCTCTTTCCCCTACATCAATTTGAATTAGTTGATCTTCAGTAGGAGGTTCTCTTTGTTCAAATCGGAGTACCCATTGGTTATCTATATGTTGAGCCCAAGGATCTGTTTCCGGACTTTCTTCAACGTCTTCATCACAACCTTCTGGTAGTTCAGCGGAGACCATATTAGAAGATACAATTATACGATGAACTTCACCGATGCTGGTATCAGAATCCCATGATCTAGAATCAGAAGAATTAGAACGTTCTTCACTATCTGATTCAGAAGCTGCTGGGGATAACAGTGGCGGAGAATTATATCCGAGACCTTTCTTGGTCCTGCTGTAATACATTGGCGATTTTCCTTCCGGAACAGTCGTGCGGATAGGAGTTCGTCTACCTTTACCGTAATTGAGGCCATTTTTGAAGTCATAGCCCATTTTTCGGATGATGTCTTTTGATTGTTGACTATAACAATGGAACTGGAGACGTCCCGTATCGTTAAGTTTGCTATCATCCGTATAACTGAATTGTTTTTCTGGCCCTTTACAAAAAAGTGCTGGACTTTCACCTTTCTTTAGAGAAGGGTGAATACGGTAAGAATCATCTGGATCTTCAAGTGAGACTTCTGTCTGAAGAGATTGTACGACTCCCATTGTAACTGATTGGAAGCTATCTAACATATCCAAATAATATTTAGTATAGTAAATAACATCAGTATACTGGAAAGTAGGTGCTTTTTCATTAATTTGTACATCAGTATTTACAACAGGACCTTTAACCTTAGCAGGTTTGGTCAAATTGATTACGAGAGGGGGAGAAGAAGAACGTGGAGGAGGCTTGTTACGACGGAGGTCGATAATAAGTGGCTCAGAAGAGGTGAGCTCCCTTTTTTCTTTGTTGTGAGTTAAATCAACAACAAGTGGCTCAGAAGGAATGAGCTGCTTTTTGTCTTTGTTACGACGTAAGTCAATAACAAGTGGCTCAGAAGAGGTGAGCTCCCTTTGATTTTCATCAACATCAACTGATTTTATTTGAACTGATAAGTGAATAACCAGTGGCTTGGAAGATTGTGGATGAGAAACTCGCCCCTTAACAGGTATGATAAGAGTATCTTGAGGCACTGCTTTTTGATCTTCTTCAGTATACATAGCCAATACCACCTTCATAAACTCATCCTTGTACATACGAGCATCGTTGCAATAAGCTTCAACACCCTTGAAAGGATAAAGGTCCGCAACTTCCTTGTGAACTTGTCCTTTGTCATCAACGTATTTAAAGCATTGATGAAGAGTTGATGGAACAACATTGTGTTCATGGAGGAATGGCCTTCCCAGGAGAGCATTGTAAGAACAACCACGATTGTCAATGATATAAAAGGTCACCTTTGTGCGAAGATTGCCTATTTGGAGTTTTAGGCGGATCTTGCCCAAAGGTTCACTCTTTCCTTGGTTAAATCCCAGAATAGTAGTGATTGTGGTTGAAAGACTATGCACTGGTATCTTCAATGCATCTAGCATTGTCTTTGGCATAATACTAAGTGCAGACCCTGGATCTATCAGGATACGATCAACCTTCATTGAATCAACATATCCTGTATAGTAAAGAGGACGATCATGTCTATTATCTTCCATTAACATATCATCTTGAGTGAAGGTAATATTTGGGATCAGTTCCAAAACACTATGACAGTGATGACAAGAGACTGGTTCTGATTCTGGCTTCTTGAGAAGAGTTAAGCAAGTTTCAGCCTGCATCAGAGCTTCACTTAGAGTTTCTCGTGTCTCCTTGGAAAGACGCAAAAGTTCAAAGATTGACAGCCTAGCCGGTGTATTGGCTAATTGAGCCAATATATCGAAATTGTAAGGCTTCTCAAGCCCAGTAGGAGATGACTTCTTTAGGGGTTTGTCAAATCGAACTTGTTGCTTGCCTTTGTCAGCCGTTGTTGGCTTGGGAGGAATTGATACTACAACTGGTGAAGATGTAGAAGGGACTTCTTCAGCAGATACGGGTTGTACCGGAGCAGGTTCAGAAGAAGAAGCAGGATCCTTTTGACTTTCAGAATGATCTTTCAAATAGGCTTTTCCTGATCTGGTGCCTAACAGAATCTCTTCGTCAACAATGGGATCAAAAGATACCATATTGCATATCTTGGTTTTGCCTTTAGAACGAGTTTTCTCCTTGGAAGAAGAGGACACCTCGAATTCCGGAGCAAAATCAGGATGGATCCACATAATTTCACCGTTGTCAAGAAATAAGGGAACAAGACCTTCATTGGATGGAAGCGGGAGATTCTCAATCTCAAGGGTTGCTTTAGGAATTGGAATGACACCGTGCTGTATCATCTGCGGAGGGAAATCCCCAAATTGGACTGAAACCATATTTGTAGTAACAGTCTTCTCATCTTGTTGCAGAGTGACTATACCAGCATTGACAAGCTCTTGAATCTTATCTTTGAGCACATAGCATGCTCGAGTAGGATGTCCAATAAATCGGTGATAGACACAATACTTGGGATGATCAGTCTTATTGACTTCATCAGGTTTCTTTGGATCAGGGAGTTGAATTTTATTGCTTTTGAGTAGACATTCAAAGATACTTGCAGTGTCATTTTCGTCAAAGGAATATTCTACCTTCGGACGAGGTTCTCTCGGTGGAGGTGCAGAAGGAGTAGGAGTAGATGTAGGTGGGGCCACATTGACAGCCAAAGACTCTTTCTTTTTGTTTAAGTTAATGTTCAAAGTTTCTTTCGCTTTGCGATTGTTCTGGCGATTGTTACCACCTGAATTTTGATGCTCATCTCGATCAGGGTTAGACATTTGTACCCCCAATTGTTTGAACTTGTCAGCACTCACTTCAGCAGCTTTGGCGTTGACGATGAATGAGGGCCAATCTTGGAATTGGGTTGATCCCTTCCACATACTGATAATAGGCAAAAGATTTGCCTTACAAGTATCAATAGTGACAGCAGCTGGAGTTCCAGGAGGCATTTTCAAAGCTTCACGACGGAACCGTTCAATAAAACTCTCAGCAGTTTCGTTATATTTCTGTTTGATTTTGTTGAGAGCTGACATCGTCATATCATTAAATCCCTCATAGAACCGTTCTAGAAAGATTTGTTTGAGACCTGAAAAAGAAGTAATGCAACCATCGGGCAAACTTCTGTACCAGTCGTAAGCTATGCCAGCTAAACAACCGACGAATACTCTGGTAAGAAGAGCGTCATTTAGCTGAATTTGAACAGCCATTACCTCAAAATGATTAATGAATTGACTCGGAGAAGTACTGCCATCGAACAGAGAAATTGTAGGTATTTTGTATTTCGGGGGAAACGGAACGTCCTTCCATTCAACCGGATAGGGTTGCTTAATCCCCAACCTTTGCAAGTTGTCCTTCTCTTTAAATGCTTCAAATTGGGTTCGTAAGAGTTTGACAGCTTCATTGGCATCTTCGGATGAAGAAAAAGGAGCAGGTTGAGTTGTAGTGGTAGGAGGAGGAACAGCGTTGTAAGCACTACCCCCAGCTCCTGAATGGCTAGGCGTAGTTTGTACTTGTACTTGTATAGGAGGTATTGGGGGAGGCACTACCCCCAGTCCAGTATTGGCAGGTATCGAAGATGCTATGATCTCTGGATTAGTAATAGGTGCAGTTGGTGGTGTAGCATGCTGTGATACAATGATGGAATGCATACTAGCAACCATCTCAACCATGGTTTTTAATTTGTCTTCGAGTGCAGCAATTCGCTGTTCTTAATTTGCGAACGTTGAAGCATCCGGATCATCGGTGACAACATAAGCCGTCACTTCTCTTGGCACAGTGGAAGATACTATTTGTTCAGAGCTTTCACTATATGCATCATAATCAGAGAACGAATCATCTCCTGACTGAGAAACAGGAAGATGACCTGAAGGATTTTGAGGAAGATTCCTTTGACCGATTGTATCTCGGCTTCGAGAACGGGTATGTTGAAATACTCCTTCAGAAGATTCTTGAAGTAATTCCAAATACCGTTGGCTTGGCTTGCGGAGTCTACCATGCTTAGAGCATCTTTTACCCCCAGTGTCTCGGGAAGTCATGTTAACAGAAGCATACAAAACTTCGTCTTCTTCTGACATAGGTTCAGATTTAGCAAAAGATAAACGATCGAAAATAGATCGTTTTGTCGTTTGACAACAGCATTGGATGATGACTTTATGATTACAGTGATGATCAGATGGTTGAAATGGAGATATTGAGACATTATCCTGTTTTTTGTCTTAGATGTTCTCGAAGATCTACAACAGGACGAGGAAAGTTCCGAAGGATCTGTTCTTTGATAACATTTGGAACATGATTCCGATTCTTCAAATGTTTAGTCCCTTGAGTATACAGGGAAGTACTCACTTCATTGGCATAAGTGTCAGGATTTTTGACCTTGGAGATTTATTTCTGATGATGTTTGACCTTCGGCATTGGCTGTTTGCGTTTTACCGAAGTGGATCGGTTAAGATAAGTTCTGAGGTCAGCAAATTCACCCCCAGGAGTTTCTGTTTGAGACACTAACAGTTTTCCCTGTCTGGAATGACAAATTTGGAGAGTCGGGAGGTCCTGGAATTCTGCTATCGGAGTAGGCAGGATACCTCTTTGATTAGTACAAGTATTCTTGTTATAAAGGAAAGAAGAATCCTTGTTTGCCAGAGTTTTCGAACTGATTGATGCCGAGACACATTCAGATGGATCCTCTTCAGTAAAGACTGAAGAAGACTGAGAAAAGACCAAAGGGCCTTTTCCTTTGTTTTGAGATGAAGGGTTAGCTAAAGAGCGTTTCCCTCTGTTATCTTCCAAGTCATGAGACAAGGAAGTTTGAGAAAAGACCAATGGGCCTTTTCCTTTGCTTTGAAAAGAAAGAGGAATAGTCAAAAGACTACCCTCAGTGGATTGCGCAAGGGCAATAGGGTGTTTGGGAAGAGGAGTAGAATCTCTTCTTTTGTTGTGAGAAGAAGGGAATTTAGCCAAAAGGCTATTTTTCTTGGATTGCGCAGACTTGGTTTGCGCATGGGTAAAAGGTGCACTGGTTACTTGTGCAGTAGAAGCTTTGGTAGAAAGTGCATCAGGAGTCCTTGTCTTAGAGTGCTTGGGATACACTTTGGTTACTGGAGTGCTATTTTGCACAGGAAAAGCCACTGCCAATTGCGCCAGAGTCAAAGGAGTCTTCTGTTTTGACAAGGCAGCATATAAAGTAGCCTGCACAACAGTTGCAACAGACTGTGCAACTATTGGCACAACAGTTTGTGCAGCAATCTGACTAGCAGATTGTACAGCAGTTGGTACAGCATCCTTGGTGGCAAAACTGCCAGATTGTGCAGGCTTGGAGACCCAAACTGAGCGCACTTTGCTCTTGGCAGAAGTGGCTACAGTACGGGGAGTGGTCTTGGAGTTGAGCATCGCCTCGTAGGCTGTCTGGTTGACTTTAACAACCAGCGTCTTTTGCGTCTTCCCGATAGACGCTACGTCACATTGAGTTGCTACTTCCTCGTCGGAGGAGAAAGTTTTCCCCAGCAGAGTCGCCATTTTGTTTGTAAAAACAAAAGTATAAAACTTTATTGATACAAACTGTAATAAAGATTACAAGAATTCTGGGAAAATTACAACTATAAGAATCCAATCTTGATGATGATTGCTCTATCCCTTGGACGATGTGAACTTTGAAGACGAAGCCTTTGAAGTTGAAAACAACTCTGGAAACTGAAGGCAAAAGCCTCTGAAGTTGAAGACAAAAGTCTCGGAAGAATGCAGCAGCACTTTGGCAAGAACTCCTGAACTCTCTGATTTCTGATCTCTGATCTTGATCCCCCTTGAAATGAAGACTTGAAACTCTATTTATAGAGTTCTGAAAATAATTAACTTTCAGTTATTCTGGACTGCGCAAGCTGATTTGTGCAGCAACTGGTTTGCGCAGATATAGACTGCACAGGCAGTTACTGGATCGTGGGCCAACTATCTGGGACACATGGCATCATTTGATTGAAATGCGCATGATCGTGCATAGACAGTTGCCACGTAATGAGCAATTGATGGCATGAATGCCACATGTAATTTATCAGTTATGTTGGTAGAATGCGCAAAATGAACTGTGCAGACTTTGGTTTGCGCAGACTCATACTGCGCAAGATTGGTTTGCGCAATCCTAGATTGCGCTGCCAACTGTCAGCCGTCCTCGAGCACTGTACGGCGCCAAAAACGAACAGTCTCCTCGTTATTCGTGTTGTCAGCTGTCAGGAAGATCTGATTTAATTCAGTCAATGATGACTTCTGCCACGTCAGTCTGCGCAGTTGGGAACATGCACAAACCAACCTGCACAAAGTGATGTCTGCGCAATCTGTTGTCTGCGCAACTCATCAAAATGATGAATATCTTGAATTTTTGACTTTGTTGATTGATACAACTTGATTTTTTAGGACCTACAGTTACAAAGAGTTCTAAACTATTTATAAGAGAGATCTATTAATGAACTGGTCTTTAAAATTGAAAACAACTTTTTATTCCCGAAAAGACCAGTTCATTCATTACGGCAGATTTATTCATTCAATTGTGGAATTGAATCGACTTTTCGTTTCCCGAAAGATACGTTGGTTCATTCATTCTTTTATCAATATTGGCATGTATCCTCAATGACATTTGTCTTCTTATTCCCCAGCTACCAATGTTTGGTTAAGCTGATTACTTGTCTCCTTGGAGAGAAATTTTAATCTTCTATTTTATCAGTTGATAAAAAAAATTGGATTTATTATTTATTATGTTATCATGACCTCTGAATAAATCTGCTTGTATTTTCTATCTATCATGTTCATTTGGCCTCTGAATAGATATTAATCTATTTTTTTTTGAGTTATTACGATCTGTCATGCCCATATTACCTCTGATAGTATTGTATACTCTAAACAAGAAAACAAGATTTCATTATCTATCATGTCTATATTACCTCCGGATAGATACAAATTATTGAGTATAGAAGATTTGTCATTTCCATTCTCACTTTATCATCATAAAAGTCTATTACATTTCTTAGACTTTCTTACAAATCATAATGGAAATCTATTACATCTTAGATTTTCATTCTATACAACAACGATGACCTAATCGAGATCTATTTCTTCTTTGGATCTTCTTCATCGGATTCGTTGTTGGTGTCAATTCCTTGCTGTTTGAGCCTCATTGGCGACCAGAACAGTAGAAATTAACTCTGGTCTTCTCTCTCAGACGAGAGGAGAATCCCAGAGTATGGCAGCCCGAAGATGCATTGCTACCAATACAATTGGTGGAGAAATGGCGGCCCTTCAGAAGAGATAGGAATATATCCAGCATTGGGATACGATTCCTTGTTATGCCGTGAAAGGAACTCTACTACCCAATTTCTCGGGATAGAGTTGACTCCACCATCCAACTTTTCGTGTATAAAGGCTCTTCCTACCATCTGAGGAAGACCCTTTTACCCTACGAAGAGTTCTGATATGTCTGGTTTGTGCGTCAAAAGTGCATGAGCTCCCTGATGTTGATGTCAGAAGAATGCTCCTCACAGCATCCAAGTCGCCAATACCGGTTCTGGAAAAGTTCTTCAGCCAAACTTCTGTAGAAAACAGTAGAAAAAAATTGTTTTAAACAGAAGTGTCATCAAATGCATACTAGTGAAGGGCCGCCAGTGTTTTACGCCCATGTTTCATGTGCATCTTATCTACAAGGCTTTACGCCAGTATTTTATGTGCACCTTATCTAACAAGACTTTACGCCTGTGTTTCATGTGCAACTTATCTAAGAGATTTTACGCCTGTGTTTTATACGCTCCATATCTATCAAGGATTTGTGCTCATTTTCAGTAGGCGTGCCTTATCTATTAAAGATAGGCATCTGTTTTCAATAAAAAGCTCAAAGACAGACGATTCTTTTATGAATCAAACTTACCATTAAGATCAGGTGATTCGGCCTAAGAGTTGTTGAATCAACGTCTGATAATCTGGCGTACAGAGGAACGACATCGTAAAGCATCGTCATTATCAATCTCTTGTTGGAGAATGAAATCTTGCAAAAAAAAGCTATCTTCGGAGAAAAAGAATGAGAATGAGAATGACAATGCATAAAACATTCTTTAAACTTAGCTATTTATAAAGGGTTGAAGAAACGGTTAGCGTGAGTCTATTTTGGGAAAGATCCTAAAAAGAGGCACTCATGACCACAGAACAGTTGCCATGTGTTGTTTTGTTTCTCTTGGGAAAGAACAAATATGGAAACAGTCAAAAGAGATGTAGAATGATCCTATATTTATGCATCACGAGAATAAAGGAGAAGATAACACCAGAATTTTATTTTATAAAGAGTAGGCCCCTACAGATAAGTTGAGTGTCATAATACATAGATGACACTTTTACACAGAACATTATTTTTTCTTCTCTCCTTCGTTGGGCTGACGAAGGGAGGTGCCTAACTCGGGCACATTATGGATCCCCGAACGACGCATCAGATTGAGGAATGCTTCTGCATCACCTGATCCTTCGTAGGAAGTTGAGGGACCACCATTTATACGATCAAAGATCGCTGGAGTCAGTCCAAAGCACTCCATGAAGTTGCGTGCTCGCTCAACCTCCATCTCTATGTCCAACTTTGAGCCTTGAGCCTTTTCCTTGTTAGTCTCTATCTCTTTCTTCGGTGCCATGACAGTATGAGGATGAAAAGTGAGGATGAAGAACTTCTCCTTATATATACAATCAAATCAACTCTTCATATTCCTTATGGGAAACTGATCATTATTAATGCAACTCGGGGAGATGAAGAGGCGTTCAAATGTTTCGAGAGAGAATTCATTATGACGGTTGAGTATTGATCGGCACCATTTTTTTGACTTTTCATGTTCAAAGTATTTCGAAATTCTTGAAAGTCTTTTCAAATTTCGAAAACTTTGAAGGGGGTATTGTAGGAGCGTAAAAAAATGCTTCATAGACTGAGTCCAAGAGATAGAACTTTACACTCAAAATGAGCTGTTTTAGGCCAAGGACAAGTCAGCTATTTTTACGCCAGGGGCAAGCCGACTACTTTACGCTTGAGATAGGCTGTCAAATCATGCATTTAATACAAAGTAATAATGGGTCTGACATAAAGATCTACTGACGGCGTATAACACAGGATTCGAAGGGATTTGTTTTACACAGAAATCAATATTTGTCGTTTAGTACGTGAACTGAGCTATTTTACGCTCACAAGATGGCTTCTTTTACGCATGAATACTATATGAGCCTTTTTACGCTCAAAGTTGACGTGTGCATAAAGTTTATTTGGGCTACCTTTACGCTCAAGGTTGTTTTATCAACCACTTTACGTGGGAAGTCCATTTTAGGGCTATTTTACGGCTAGTCTACTACTTTATGCTCAGGGTATATTTGGGTTGTTTTTACGCCCTATCCTTTCTGACTAGTTTGGAACGTGGTTTGCCTACGTGGTTTTCATGCCACACATTTCGAAGAACGTGTATACGTGCATCCTATTCTTATTGAAATTATGGGACACGTGTCAACATGTGTAAAGGATGACTTCAGTTATGGATGGCAATTATTAGCGTAAAGTCGGAACTTTTGCTGAGTTTTACGCACAAAAAGCTAAGTCTATAAATATTATTTTTCTCACACAAGGGGACAGAGGAGAGGACATAGAGATCAGAGCCCAGAGACTTTGATTGTCCAGAGCATTATTCTTCAACCTTTCTTCCAGAACAGAGTGAAGCAAAGCAGGAAAGCATTCGACCTCGCCATCAGTGCCCAAGTGCATCGATACCTTTCTGGTGACTTAGTTCTTCCAGTTGTTCATCTTCTAGCAGTGATCTTCATCATCATCGTATGGTCCAAGGAACAAAGTGATCGCCTTCAGATCAGACTTCCATAGCAATACTTTCCAGAACAATTTGTACTTCTTGTACTTTTTCTTGTTTTATTTTCAAAAGCCGATTTTCAGGCATTTTGTTAAGTAAAACAACAAAGAACTCGACCAACTTCAATTTTGAAGAGTCTTTCTTCAATCAAGCCTCTGATTACAATTTCTCTGAAATCTTCTAGACCGTACCGTACCGACAAATTGACTAGAGAATTGTAACTGGCTTGGAATTTAAAAATGAAAGCTTTTTAGAAAACTTTTTGGAAGAAACATAAACTTTAGAAGAGAAGAAATGAAAGTGAATTGGTGATTTGAAATGATCAGAATTCTTCTCTATTTATAGTTTTTTCCAAAGGCAGAACTCTGGTAGAATTCAGGCAGAAATCGGACAGAATTCTATATAACAATCCGCAACTGAAGGGAGACCAAGTTCAAAAATCCAACATTCACATAACGTTCACTATGGCCGAACTCTGGACGTGTTATGTCAGGATTGGTCAGGAATATTTTAAGAAAATATTTTTAGGCTTTTTGAAATCCTTTAGAAGCTTTTGTAAATAAGAGATATTTTTCAACACATAGGTCATTTTGGAAAACGATCTTGGATAGCCTATTTGTCCGTACGACTTGGTGTACAATGTATTCTTAGACTCAGTAAAAGTAAAAATAATATTGCATAAAGAAATACAGTCTCGAGTGGCAAACATAGCTTCGGTCTTGAACTGAGTAGATATCCAATCTTGATCAGTGTCCAAGCGCCCAAAACGTCTCGAGTAAACATCAATATCGAGACAGAGTTTGATCAATTATTAAAATCATGTTTGACCATGACCAATAGGCCAACAGAAATAAGATAGGACAATATTTATGTTTTATATCTGTCTGAAAGTACTAATAGTATAGGAAAGTGTCTATACATATCTCAAGACAAAATCTAGATATGGCACATGCATCTTGGACATGCAAACATGGACAATATTGCAAGATTGTCCATAAAGAAATTAGTAAGAGGCTTACCTGAAATTACTTTCAAGAAAGATATAGTCTGTGCCGAGTGTGAAAAGAACAAAGCATCCAGATCATCTTTCAAATCAATAAACGTGGTAAGTATCTCTAGACCACTTTAATTGTTACATATGGACTTATTTAGACCAAGTAGAGTCGTCAATCTTGGTGGTAAGCTATATACTTTCGTAATAGTTGATGACTATTCACGATATACTTGGATTTATTTTCTTGCAAATAAAAATGAGGTTTTTTTTGAATTTATTTCTTTTTGCAAAAAGGTTCAAAATGAGAAAGGATTCATGATTACTCGTATTCAAAGTGATCATGGAGGAGAATTTGATAACCATGATTTTAAACCCTTTTGTGATTATGTTTATCACATGAATTCTCTTGCCCTAGAACCCCTCAACAGAATAACGTTGTGGAGAGAAAGAACAGAACTCTTGGCGATATGGCCAGAGTTATGCTTAACCGGCATAATCTTTTAAGATATTTTTGGGCAGAAGCTGTTTATATAGCATACAATGTGTTAAATAGGGTTCTTATTAGACCTATCTCAAAAAAACTCCCTGTGAATTACAGTTTAATATAACTCCTAATATCAGCTATTTCAAAGTGTTTAGTTGTAGATGTTTTATTTTAAACACTAAATACAATTTAGGAAAATTTGACGAAAAAGCTGATGAAGGAATATTTCTCGGATATACGGCAAAGAGCAAAGGATATAGAGTATTTAATAAAAGATCACTTGTTGTTGAAGAATCAATAAATATCACATTCGACGAGTTAAACAGTCAACGTGACAATGAAAGTGATAACGAAGATGATAGAATCCCGTCAATCAAAACACCCAAAGATTCACCAACCACATACCTGAAAAGTCTGTCGAAGAGATTATGATTTATCCCAATCATCCAGAAGAACTGGTAATAGGTGATGTATCTAAAGGTGTAAGTACTCGTTCAAGCACTAGAGATATTATTGCTAACGTAGCTTTTATTTCTAAGATAGAACCAAAGAATGTTGAAGAAGCTTTTGATGGTGAATTTTGGATTTCTGCAATACAAAAAGAACTTAACCAATTTGAACAGAATCAAGTTTGGGAACTTGTTTCCAGACCTAGTGATCACCCGGTCAATGGTACTAAATGGATTTTTAAAATTAACTTAACAAAGCACATCTAGTAGCTCAAGGCTATAATCAAGAAAAAGGCATTGACTATGATGAGACATATGCTCCGGTTGCTTGATTAGAATACATTCTTATGTTGTGTGCTTTTGCAAGTTTTTATGGTTTTAAAATTTTTTAAATGGGATCAAAAGTGCTTTTCTAAATTGTTTTATAAAAGAAGAAGTTTTTGTTAAACAACCTTCTGTATTTGAAGATTTCAAAAAAGCAAATCACGTATTCAAGCTTCGTAAGTCTCTCTACGGACTCAAACAAGCACCTCGTGCATGGTATGAGCGCCTTAGTTCCTTCTTACTTGAACACAGTTTTTCAAAAGGAAAGGTTTATTCTATTATTTTTATAAAATCTATTGATAAGAATATTTTATTAGTGCAGATCTATGTAGATGATATTATCTTTGGATCAACAAATGAGATGCTTTATAACGAGTTTGCTAAGTATATGCAGAGTGAATTTGAAATAAGCATGATGGGAGAACTAACTTTCTTTCTTGGGCTACAAATCAAACAAAATTCATAAGGGATTTTTATCAATCAAGCTAAATATACAAAAGACCTACTAAAGAAGTTTGATATGGACAATGTTAAACCAATCGAAACTTCTATGTCAACATCTACAAAGCTTGATATGGATGAAAATGATAAACCAACTGAAGTGCGTAAGTACAGAGGTATGATTGGTAGTTTACTTTATTTAACTACTAGTCGTCCAGACATTATATTTTCGGTATGCTTATGTCGAAGATATCAGCTTGTCCTAAGGAATCACATGTGAGAACCGTTAAGCGTATCCTATGATACCTTCAAGGGACTTTAACAACCGGTCTATGGTATCCAAAAATCGATTTGTTTGACATGATAGGTTACTTGGGCATAGATTTTGCTGGATGCAAGGTCAATCGTAAAAGTACCAGTGGTACATGTCATTTCTTAGGAAAATTATTAGTCTCTTAGTTTTCTAAAAGCAAAATTTTGTTGCATTATCAACAACCGAGACTGAATATATAACCGCAGGACGTTGTTTTGCCCAGATTTTATGAAGCAAACCTTGAAAGACTATCAGTTGTCTTACAACCACATCCCTATTTACTGTGATAACACTAGTTCGATAAATCTCACAAAGAATCCTATTTGTCACTCATGTACTAAACATATAGAGATAAGACATTATTTTCTTAGAGACCATGTTTTATAAGGCGATATTTTTTTAGAATATGTTGACACAGAACATTAATTAGCTGACATGTTTACTAAACCCCTAGATGAAGATCATTTTAACTTTATACGAAGAGAATTTAGAATTTTGGACATTAAATTTTTATAATTATATATTACTTGACCTGAATATATAAAATTATAGAAAATATTTTGGTTATAAGCCGAAAGGGACCTTCTAACAAAAAGACATAAAAGTCTAAGCGATATGGTGCCAAGTGTCTTCCGACTACCGCTAGTTGGGATCCGGCCCCTACAGCTAACCCAAAATATTTGATATATTTTGTGTATTTGGTTAATTAATATAAATTATTTTTCATTAATACAAATATTTCAAATTATACTTTGTATCAATGTTAAAACCTGTATCAAAATTGTCCAAATCTGTTAGGACTACCACAGGACCGAACTCGGACCGAGCTCTGTACGAACTCAAGTCAAACTCCGTCAAGGAAAAGTCCAAATAGATGATGGTCAGTCGGGCCCCTCTTTTATAAACCCCTTACCATCATCATCTTCCTCATTGAAACAGCAGCAAACCACTCGAAACCCTAACCCTAACCACCCAAAACTCCTTCTTCCAAGCATCCCAAGGTCTACAAATTTGGATTCGGAGCTATCTCGGGTTTCTCTTCCACATTATCTACAAAATTTCAGTATATCTCTACCTTTTTCTCCACTTTCAAATATTCAATGGCTCCCAAAGTTTCTCATTCTTCCAAAAAGAAGAAAAAAGTTGGAGAAGCTTCCTCATCTAATTTTCAAGAGGAAGGTTCATTTTCACTCTTTAGTCCCATCATATCGGATGATGACTATTTTAATGAGTTCATCTTTGACTCCCTTGATGCATTAAAAGAGTGGTTCGCCGACTTTGTCAAACGAATAATTTGTCCGGGGACCCCGATCAACTTCATGTTATTTCTTGATTACTTATTAATTTTTGAACACATTGACTTTGAAGAACTAGTTCAATCTAGTTATCCTATCTATTGGAATGTTATTCGAATTTTTTTGTTGTAATCTCACGTCACAAACGACACGGTTAAATCTAAAGTCGGTGGAATAGACATTGACTTTGACGCCGATGATTTGACTCTTATAAATAATATTCCCAATGAAGGGGAAGCACTATGGATATCACCAAAGTTCAATTACCTGTCTACATGACTTTTGATTCATTTCGTGACTCATTATGTGAACCCAATCCACATCCCAAAGGTTGCCTTCGACCGATATTTATGAACGACTATTTCTATGACTTGTATCGGATGGTATTTTCTACTATTCTTCCCTAACAAACTTCCATCGATGAAATCACCTATCTAGAGCTTTCTGTTATTTATCATCTCCACTTTCAAGTTCTATTTAGTCTACCTAAGACTCTTATCGCCGCAATGGAACGGTGTCGCAAGAAAATGCGAAACCTTCTATACGCGATGTATCTTCCGTACATCTTTGAGTATTTCAATATCGTCTTAGATTATTGTCCTCGAGATGCACCACCTATTTTTTTTCATACATATCGTCGAGTCGCACCTACTCCAGCAGTACAGGTACCTCCTTTTCCTCCTCCTGTTGTTGACCCATCAGCTGGTTCCTATCCTTCACATCCTCCCACAGGTGTCACTCTTGAGTCCTTACAGGCCTTGATGATGGATTAGTTTCGATCTATGGACTTCCGTACTATACTATAGTTCCAGGCCATGACCAACACCATAAGGGACTTTAGCTATAGTTTTGCTCACAATCCTGGCGGTCCCATTTCTATGGTTTGTGACCCCTCGGTGCTCGGTTATCGGATTGATGATCTGGAGGCTCAGCGTTATTTCGACCCTGCTACTGCTCGCTATGATCCACACCGCACTGCTGAGTCCGAGAATCCTTCTCGGGCAGTGGATGCTAATGATGAAGAGGATGATGATTGAGGATGACGCTTAGTGACATAGTGTCGCTATTTTGTTCTAGTTGCTTTTTCATTTCCATGTATTAGTGAGATGCTTATTCAAAGCATTTTTAGTTAGGTGAGATAGTTTAGTATTTCAGTTTGCCATGTGTTAGTTGCTTTTTATTTATTTTTCTGAGACAGTTCAGCACTCTATTTCTAGTTGTATGATTTCTTCTATTCATTTCTAGTTATGCACTATCTGTTTTTTCATCTATACTGAGTACTTTCATAATTCTGTCATTTTGATTATGTGACAAACGGGGGAGAATTCTATGATACTTATGAATGCAATGCTATCTTACTTATGAATGCAATGCTACTACATGTTGCTCTGAAAATTTTGGTTTGAGATATGTTTTTGCTAGATGTCAAATGTTCTAGAGACAAGACTTGGTCATTTATTGCGTAGGAGCAAGCATACGAGCAAGCTAATGTACCAATAAGCAAGCTACTTTTGTACCGTACCAACCTACTTCCGAACAAGGTGAACATTTGTTAAGTACCAATAGCAGTTTTGTCAAAGTTATCAAAATGGGAAAGATTGTTAGCCCATGTAGCCATAATCAACCTGCTTTCGATAATTGACTTAAAACTCCAACTTCGATAAAGCAAGAAGACTACAGAAGATCGTAGTTGAGCTCGTCAAGAAGACTTTTGCAATTTATTCTTTATTTTTCATTTCTTGAGTCTGGTTATTTTTGTGAGTCTGATCACTGGCATTTAGAAGATTATCCTCACAAAAATGAAATCATCTTTTGTCCCAAACCAACATTCAAAATCCTTTCTGAACCAAAAATTCTTGAAATCCTGGTAACCGAACTCGAGCAGAGTTCATCCCGAACTCGGTCTCCTCAAATCACTCCTGGTCAGAATGACTACCTAGTCTTTTGGATCTCCAACGTCCAAAAATTTGAACGATTACCCTAACCGAGTTCTACCCGAACTCTGTTTCAAAATTACCTATAAATAGAGAAGAGTTTTTCATTTTACTCACTTATCTCATTCTTCATCTTCTCTATTCATTATAAGCCTTCTTATTATAAAAAGCTTTTCAATCTCTCATTCTTCTAAGTGCCAATGTGTTTCGATTAGACGAGTTGTACAAGCTTGGTGTAAAAACGCTATTTAGACAGTGTTGAAGTTTGTTCATGGGCTTCGGATAAAAACACGATGGTGTAAGAAGTTGACGTGTCCTTCAGAGTAAAGCACGCATTGTAACCTCTATTTCAAATAGTGGATTTAACTTCTAGCAGGAGTATTCGAGACTGAACTAGTCCTCTTAGAGAAAAACCAGTATAAAATCTTGGTGTCAGCGTATTACTTTCTTCTCCCTATATACTTACTGGTTTACCTTACTACATTTAATTATATGTCTACATTTGCCTTTACCTGCATTAATTTTCTAATTGGGAATATTACTTCCGCTACACTCTATTCACCCCCTGTAGAGATGCCATCGATCCCACAAATCTAAGTGATATGCACATGTGAACATTTTTTGGATATCAGGCTTCAACCACTGAGGCTCACAAGCTCCTCGGCAGGCTATTACCCTAAGGCACCATGTCGTAGAACCAAGGGCATACAAGTAGATAACCACTCAAGCTCTGCTACAGAGACGAATGTATACTAGTAGAATACCATCCAAGTCCCTATATGAAAACGAGACTAAATTAGTAGAATAACGGCCAAGCCCATTATATGAAAACGATGATATATATATATATATATATATATATATATATATATATATATATATATATATATATATATATATATATATATATATACAGCCTGATATTGCGATAATTTCTCCCCACCCCATGTCAAGAACTAGCAAGTCAAGTCAAGTCCAATATAACAAGTCTAAAGTGAAAGTATCAATCACGAATACTCATGTAAACTCCGTATCATAAATCGTGTCGGTGTCCTATGGTCTATCGTGTCAATGAAATACGAATAACATAATCGCCATGCCTAGTGACGATACCTGATATCTA
The DNA here is from genome assembly GCA_029216955.1 of Iris pallida. Taxonomy (NCBI): domain Eukaryota; kingdom Viridiplantae; phylum Streptophyta; class Magnoliopsida; order Asparagales; family Iridaceae; genus Iris; species Iris pallida. The sequence continues at coordinate 10,980,301 of JANAVB010024994.1, forward strand.
TATGACAACATCAGCACCTGAATCAATTTGGACGCTAAGTATCAACTAACCCTACCTCACTATGAACGAGAAAATAAATATGCAATAATAAAAGGAAAGAATGAAGGTACTGAAACATTGGCAAGATACACTTGCCTGCAACTTTCAATTGTGAATATAACGGTCATGTAACCTTCGTTAACCGAATTTTTGGATTTTTTTCGAATTATTTTAAATTCTATATTTTTTTAAATTTCCTAAATATTTGAAAATCGTGAGTTAAATATGAAGTATATTTTCAAAATCGTAAAGTGCTATAGGTACAAAGTTCAGGATTTGTTGGTGCATTAGTTTTGAAAAACTATTTTATGTGAAATTTTATCCTAATTAAATTTCATGATCATTTCTCAAATTTATATAAGTATTATTTAACGAAAAGATTTGTCAAAATTTGTTTGTAAATAAAATACTTTATTACTATCTATTTTAATATTAAAATTTTATAATGATTGGTAATTATTATGTTTTCCTCTCGTATTGGACGAAGGCCATCGTGGGCTAGGACCCTTGGCTTTAAATAGTAGCTGATAGTAGTAGCTAAATTGCAATTAACTAATAATCAATTTAAACTAGTGGTTAGTATCATGGTTAGTAAGTTAGTTTTTACTAATTTTCTACTTATTATATTTACATTTTTTGCCCTTAGGGTTTCCCACTACTCCAATATATATTGGGGACTCCCCAATGTCTACATAGAATCCCTAAAACATAGAAACCCTCTCATACCTAGCAGCCACCACAACTCCCTATGTTGTTCTACCAACCCATTTGCTGTCCCAGCCTCTTCGGCCATCGCCGGAGCGCAACCTCCCTGTCGATCCAAACTCCAGCAGAAATCTTGACCACTATGCCCCCATTCCTCTGCTCGACCCATCCCGTACCACCATTGTCACCGCCCAACCCATCATCCTAACAGCCACCATGCTCTCCTTCACCATCACTACCACTATAGTGGCACCACCACCATCTCAAGCCATCTCCACCACCACAACACGCCACCCCGGCCAATCCCGGCTACAACCCATCACCATACGCCAACCCGGCTAATCCCGTCCATAACTCATCACCACCCACCACCGTCATAAATTCCACACCGTCACAACCAAACCAGCCACACAAAGAGAGAGAGTTCACCTGATTTCTGCCTCCCGTCGTCTTCGCGTCGGTGAGCCATCACCTCCAGCCCGAGGACCCGTCCCAACCCACATCTCCATCTCCTCCTTCCCAAGTGCCCTCCGTTAGTCCGTGCCCTATGGCCGACGTCGTCTGTGCTCCAGCTGTTGAATCCCCGCAGCACCAGCGCGGGTACCCCCCAGCAATCACCTCGCCGACTAGGCTTCGTCAGGCGCTGCTCCTCCCAGAGCCGCCCACTCTGCCGCAGCTAGGTGAGACCCCCATCTTTTCCCTCTCAACTCCCTTTTTCTTTGCTCTCTGTCTGTGCCCCTCTTCTCTGCCTCTGTCTCTCACCTTCGTCCTTTCTCTCTCCTTCGATTGGGGAAGAGGAATGTTTGGGAGAGAGATAATAGTAGCTCTCAAATCCCTTCAATTAGGGATTTTAAGTGAGGAGCACAGCAACTCTCCCCCTTTAATTCCTATGAGTTAATTAGGTGTTTAATGAGCATAATTAAGGTAAAGAATGAGTAATTAGAGTTATAGTTATTATTATTATATTTATGTTTATATACAGTATATATTATGATATATAAACAATTTATGTATAAGTAAATATAATATGTATATACATGTATATATGGTTTAGTAAAATGCTTGTTAGGGAGTGAGACCCTTAAGTTGTTTTGGTTGGCTAGGGTGGCCTTTCTCTTGGGCTAAGGGTTGGTTTTTGGGAATATGGTATTTTTATGTAATAGTATGCATAAGCATATGTATATAGTTGGTATTAAATAGGTTAATATCATTAGCTATTGTACTTGGGCAAATTTTATAGTTATTTTAATATATATATATATTATAGACATATTCCTGAAAAATATTTTATAACCAAAATTATTATTGGGTTAAATGCTTCTATTTTCAAATTGATTTAAAAACCTAAAATAATACTGTAGTACTTTTCTAATAAAATTCGTATTTTACCAAAATAGGGGTTAGAGACCCAACATGATTTTATAGATTTTTATATATTATCTAAAAATATTATGATTGATTAAAAATAGTTTCTAATGTTATAAATGATTTTTCAATTAGTTATATGCATATAATTATTCTTTTTCCTTTAAATTCATAAATCGCGACTAAGATAGTTGTTTCCTATTTCTTGAGTCGATTATTGTGCTAAACTTTGATTTTGGGCTTCTATATACCAAACTAGTCTATTTGGACTATTATTTACTCAATGGAATCGTATGTGCCGTCGTTTGGGATCATCTTGTGAAGCATAGCTTCGTTACATATTCCGTGTCGACACATTCGTGTCGCGCACGTCGACTCCAACCAAATTGAGGCGAGTACATTCTGTGATAGTTTTTATTATCTTGATAGTCTCTATGATATCAGTTTATAGTGTTATGCTTCATTCTTGACACAAGAGTACACGGATTAGTATAGCTTGGATCCCGTCATGAGATGTTACTCCTGGTTATCCTGGTATACTAATACAGGTCTCATTATTGTTCCTATACTTGTATAGACACCGAATCCTAAGAGAATTTGCTACCCTCTTAGAGAATCCCATGTCGTAACGTGCTATGGTTGGATCCATTATACTAGTCGGGGGATGGGGAGATATTAGAAGATTATGTGATCATACCCCTACTTGTTTACTCACTTGTGCATAGATCACCCTCGCCACACATAGGATGTAGCTTGACCTTACTTGTACTTATGCATAGCTTCCATGTATGGTCGGCCTAATTTCCAGGTTTACCTGTGTGAGCCTTTGACCCAAATTTTATTTCTCTTATATATTTTAACTATTATTATTTATTATTATGGTTGGTTGTCATTATGAATTGTGAAATCATGACCATATAATGGGAAAGTGTGATATGTAAAACTTTTATAGAATTTGAGTAGTTCTGCAAAAACTAATATATCAGGGACCTTAGCACAAAAACACCTAATTTAAATTTCAGTTCATAAACGAACTCAGAAGACAAGCTTACGTATTTGAATTCGCAATTCAAATCATGTGAGATTTGTTGCAGTCCACAACCAGGATAAGAGACAACACCAAATCTGTTTCAAATTCAAATCACTCTATCTATTCCCCTCTCTATTCTAATCTAAAACCCTCTATATAAGCAGAGGTAGAGGCAGCCGACCTCCCCTACGAACCCTAAGAAGACTACCTACTTTTGAAAACTTGTGGACTTCTATCTCGAGACCATCTGTACTACCATCGATCTGTAGGACTCCTCATCGAGGTATAAAACCCAAAACCCCTTCCTAAGTATGTAGCATCACCTGTTTGATAATTTTCCTAAGTAGTGTAGGTACAAGCATATAATATCAATTATGAGTACCCCTGTATAACCTGTACTCGTATAGGATGAACAAGGGTTCTCCTTATCAACCCTTAGGGACCCCCAGGTAATATGCCCTTTGCACATAAAGGCACTGACACCATGTCACAGCAAGTAGCAACTGAACAGGGGATTGGGTAGCTAACCCAGGTAAAGGCCTACAACCTTGTGTCTAGCTTATGAACCCCAATTGTATTACAACTCTTCAAGGGATAAAGTAAGGGAGTAAGTTAGCATGCAATTGGTGAAGGGACCACTAAAGACCACACATAGGATAAGTGACAGGTTAGCAGGCTACAGAGCATATGACCATTGAGGACTGCACAATGCAAGACATGCCAGTCCCTACCCAGTCCCAAGGTGAGTGCTTCAGTCTTCCCTTATAATATACTCAGTCTTGATTACTTAGTATCATTCAATGGGACTGGTGTACCAAGACACTAGGACCTAGTGTATTTGAACCCTATACCTATACTCATATGAGCCACATAGGCATAGGACCATAGGTGCAACGGGAACGGGTTGTGGTAAACCTGAACCAGTGAACATTATACAAATAGATGACAGTAAACAGGGTGAGAGGTTTCATGGCTACTTGAAAGAAGCCTGTACTAACTGATTACCCCTAACACAGGCCTTGTACTGGTTTAGAAAGTGACTAATGAATGAAATAGGAAGACAAACCTTGTGTACAACATCATTAGGAGATTCGCAGGGTTAACCACACAGGTACACGAATGCAAGGGGTGTTCTGTTCATACATAATGTTAGGTTTAGTTTCCAGGGGGAAGTGGTTCAGTCAAGAACTCATCATTACCAAATCTTTGATCAGGTTGTCCTACATACCATAGGACAACCCCTCCTTTATCTAGGCTTGTCTTGTCCATGTGTGTAAGTTGGATGTCCTGCTTATCCCTCTTGAATGGACTGAAAATCTTGAGTTCAACCCCACCCCTGTGTCATTTCCTGTGTATATACACTATTTGTTAAATCAGTAATAAAGTGAACTTGTGTGTATAAATTAAGATTTGGGAATGGTATACGATTTGGGGATAACTAATATGTTATATATATATACTGTACTAATGTAGGGATAGAGTGCCAGTCCTTGAGGGGGGTGTCGAGCAAGTGAAGAGGTCTGTGGGATGTATGATTGCAGAGATGAGTATCCTATAAGTATCCAAGAGTATTATAGGTTTAATATAGGATATATATATATATATATATTTATAAATATATATATATATACAGGATAGTTGATGCTCAGAATTGTTAGTATTCTAGATTTTGTACTAGTGTACTACAAGTGGTTGAAATGGGGATTACATATTAGTTCAGTTGGATGAGAGTATGAGTATCTTAGTTAGTTAGGGTTTGTTAATCCAATTAGGCTATGGGTTAGGCTAGAGGCTCAGCCTTGTTTAACTTTGAGTTGCTTGTTTGCATAGCAGCCTTGCAGCAGAGCAATTGCATCAATGTAACAGCTGCAGCAGCAGCAACTTTATAGGTAAGACAGTAGCAGCAGGGGAGCCCTTAAAAACAGGAATTTAGGTCCAGTTTGGGGCATGTGCCCAGACACCATTTAGCAATGGTAGTTTTAGTAAGTTTCAGTTGTGGTTTACTTGGTGATCTCATTTGTAACTGGGACACACCAGTATGTAAACTTGTGAACAGGGGTTCCTATAGCTTGTAGCCTGGGTATGGTTAAGGTGTAGTCAATGCAAGTTAGCAAGTTAGAGGACAACCTTGGTAGAGAGACTATCAACTGAGGGTGCTCGAATAGTAACATAGGAGTAGACTAGGCCTCAAGTGTCAGGCTTATAAGTTGGGGTATTCTTATGCCCTTGTTTATGAGTTCTAGACAAAGGCTACATCAAGGGTGCTATATCTGGTACAGTGATTTGATAACCCATTAAATGCAGCAAGCTACACCTAAAGGTAGTGATAGCACCAGAGTCTAGAACCAGGGCATGACTGGATAGACCTATAGTGAGTACCAGGGAGGTAAAAGTCTTACATTAAGAGTAAATGACCATTGACTGATTCTTTAGATTTTTGTATCTTTATACTTACGTTTTATGTGAGGGACCTACCTCGATTTATGGAGTTTTGTCATTTGACATACATTCTGAGAATATGCTTCATCACTTTTCTTCACTTCTGAACTAGGTTGCATGATGTGATAACCCCACCTTACAGGGAAGTTGCTTGCAGGGTTATGTAATACATATTGCTTATTTTCACATGCAACCTACTCGTAAACATTGTCTTTCTGATCATCATCTTGATAGCTTTTGGGTCATTCCTATACATAAGAGAAAGCCTGAAACAGACTAGGATTCAGTAGGAGAGAAATATGGGAGTATGGAATTATCATAACCAAGGACAACAGGGTATCCTAGGGAGATTACAGGTATAGCCTACAAAATCAGTAGCTATGAGGCTCGGGATACAGGACTTAGGTATAGGACAAGGACAATATAAGGAAAGTGCCAGCCATACCTTGACTATAGACTAGTGCATTGGTATCAGATTGGTACTTGGAAGCAGCCACACAACCTGGGGCACAGGTCAGTGAACTATACCATTCCAAAATAGCAATTGAGTTAGGCTTGGTAGTAGGAAGATTATTGTATAGGTCATAGGAGTTAGGAAGTTGCTAGATGTAGTGGATGAAGGCTTTTACAACAAGAAAAAGGGAAAATAGTAGGACTGTAGGGATAAAGAGGAATATGAGTAGCTGTGTGGCCATAACCAGAGAAGAAATAATAACAATTGGTATATAGGTAATTCATGTATGTTGAATTAAGGAGGCAGAAAACACATGTAACAAGTGTAGGGAGACCATATAAAATCTAAGGGTAGAGACCACCCAAGCCACTAAAGGCCACTTGGAAATATAAGGGGTAATTAACAATGATTCAAAATAGCTTTATTTTGTTTAGTTCATGTGTTGATTTAGACTTAATACATATAACAGGTTACTTGGACTCTGACTCAGCTATCGATCAGTACTCACAGCTCAGGACGACAGACAAGTGCATATATTGATTGTTACCATTTCTGATAGTTTTCTCTACCTGTTATTCATATGTCTTGCTGTTTGTTGTCACGATCGTCACACGAGGATTAGTACCATGGGTTTTATTATACATCTTGATTATCTCTTATATACCCCATTTACGATTGATTCCACGAGTACTAGCTAGGCGGGAAAATATCTTAGTAGATGTGTGAACAACCCAATCTATCCCATGAGTCTATTATTGAATAATAGCAGCTGCACACGACACGTGCAAGGTGCCGGATTTATCCCTTAGCCGTTCGCACATCGAAACTGATATTTCAATGCACGTAGATAGTTATTATTCCCATTATTTCATCATACTCTTCACCACTTGCTATGTCACCGTGAATTACATATTGCTTTCTAGTGACTATATTCTCATTGATAGAGATTCATGTCTTTTTCTTTGTACCATGATGCTAGTTACTTTCTAGTCTCATTCTCATATGGTATATACATGTTTAGCGATTCTATTGTGTCTCGGATAGCTGTCATATGTGTACTTGTTCCATTCCTGACTGGAAAACCAACATTTTAGGTGATGAGTTAGAGGAGTTCCGTACTACTTATTATGAGCAGACTGAAGACCCAGATTTGAGCATGCAGGAGGATCTGGACGTGGGGCTACCCTCCGTATGAGACTTTTAGCTAGACATTATGCTATAGAGCATGAGTTGCTCACAGAAACTCTTTCTTTATTGTACTTCATTTTATTTGTGGATTATGAGAGTGGAGTAGTGGACATCCTTTTGGTACATTTTGTTTCTTGAGATTATTTTATCTATCTTATTTTGCCCTCTACTTTGGAGGCTATTCATATCATTTATTATCTTCATTCTCACTGCAAATATTGTGTACATCTTGCTATTGTGGACTGGATGTGGATTTTGGTTGTGATTATGGAAATCTATAAATTGCATGGTTGAATTTGATAAATTGTGGAGATGACTAGACAGCGTTCTACCACCGATACTGCGGCATAGGCTGGACGTACCAACGGCTCATACCCAAATATTGGGTGCGGATCGTGACACGTTTTTATAGTGGCCCATGCAGGTCTGTTTTCACAAAAACAGCAAAACTCGTGGTAGTACTCAACTTAGATGTACTACTGCGGGCCTGCGAATAAGACTAGAATTAAGGACCATCTCCACATGTCTAAAACCGTTATTGAAATTCCATATTTGATCTCAATTATTTCTTTTGATCTGCATCTTGTTTGAATCTTCATACCAACTAACGATTTTACTTTTGTGGCAGACAGATGGATTCTCAAGACAGGAACACCGCTCCCTTGAACATCCCAGCAAACGTTGGCGGGTCTTCCACGAATGGAACCCCACCGACTCACGGAGGCCGCTTCACCAACTTAGGCGAGACGCCCCAGCAACAGACTACGAGATTTTGCCGTTATGACATCCCACCACCTTCCCAGTTCCTTTTGTCGACTCCGCCACCAGAACAGTTTTATCTACCAGCACCCTTCCAGCAGCCTACACCCTTCCATCAGCCAGTACCCCTTCAACATCAAGCACCAGTTCTGCCTCCAGCACCTGCGCTGGACAATGCCACGCACCTCGAGATTTTTTAGCAGCTCATCACTTCCCAAACGAGGCAGGCCGACATCTTCCGTAATACATTAAGGGAGGCTCTTCAGACTAGGGAGGCTCCCCCACTGTACCCCGAAACTTCCAAGAATTTTATGGACCTTAGGCCCAGGGATTTCAGAGGAACGGAAGGAATACGCCGACGACTGGTTGGAGAACGTGGACTGCAACCTCCGGATGGCTCGAATCCCCAAGACAAGAAGGTCGAGACGGCTAGTATGCAGCTATATGACATCGTCTGCATGTGGTACAGAGACGAGCCTCGATTCACCGCGCTAGATGTCACTTGGGGAGAATTCAAGAAGTTGTTCAAGACAAAATTCTACCCCGACGCGGCCAGAGAAGAGCTAGAGAATGAGTTCGAGAGCCTGGAGCAGGGCAATCTTTCCATCGACGAGTACTCCGCTGAGTTCTCCCACCTCAGCCGCTTCACAGATGCCATGACCCCTGCGGCCAAGGCCAAGAAGTTCAGAAAGGGACTATCACATGAGATTCGCATAGCCATCGCCACCAGCCAAGCCACCACATATGAGAAGATCTTGAAGGTTGCGCAAGATGTAGAGAAGGAGATGAAACATAAACAAAAAAGGGACAGAGATGCATATGGAGGGGGCAATGTCCAGTCGGCATCGGCAAAGCGGTCCAATACTCCAGGAAAGGCCGCGACACAGCCGCATCAACCATAGTCCCGCATCCAGCAGTAACAGTACCAGCCTCCAGATAGAGCCCCTACTTTTCAGCAGAGCCAGCAGAGGCAACCACTGAGACCTTGCAACTATTGCAAGAAGCCGGGACATTCATGGAAGGTATACAGGAAACGACTTGGAGTATGCTTATTTTGTGGATCTAGCGAACATCAGATGAGAGAATGTCCAGCAGCGCGGATTCATGCAGCACAGGCGGCAGCTCCTGCCCCGGGAGCACTGATGAGGCCGACGATACCCCAGCAGCAGAGAGGGCCCCTTCCTACACAGCAGCAGCGCTTCGTCCAGCACCAGCAGCAGGGCAGAGCTTATGCCATTGCGGTCGAGGAGACACTAGCATCTCTTGATGTGATAGCAGGTTCTGTTCTCCTCGAGTCTTTTCAGCTATTGCTTTATTCAATTCTGGGGCCAGTCACAGCTTCATATCTGCAGCTTTTATCTTTAGACATAGTATTGCAACTGAGCCTTTAGACGGCACTTATAAAATCTTGACTGGCAAACGTATCATCATAGTGAAGGATGTTTGCATCGGTCATCGCATTACCATTGGAGGCCAAGAAATGCGTACTAGTTTACTCATAATGCCACTTCCGAGCTTTGATATTGTGCTCGACATGGACTGGTTGATTAAACATTTTGCCAGCATTGATTGTCACCACAGATGTGTTGTGTTTAGTCTGCCTGGGAAGGCCGTATTCGAGTTTGCTAGAGTAGCAGTAGAGCAGCATGGCGATGCTCTTTGTAGGACAATGGTAGGCTACCTCATCCCATCATCACGGAGTTTCTCGACATATTTCCAGAGGAGCTACCAGGGCTACCACTAGGTAGAGATGTTGAATTCTCCATTGATCTTGTGCCAGGCACGGAGCCAAAGTCGTAACGAGTATATAGAATCAACAACAAAGAAGCCGTGGAACTAAAGAAGCAGATTGACGAGCTACTGGAGAAAGGGTTCATTAGATCGAGTTCGTCGCCTTGGGGTGCACCAGTGCTGTTCATGCCAAAGAAGGACGGAACGGTGTGCATGTGTATCGACTACCGAACCTTGAATTGCAAGACGATCAAGAACAAATACCCACTACCAAGAATTGACGATCTTTTCGATCAGTTGAGTGGTGCACGGGTGTTCTCGAAGATCTACTTGAGTTCGGGGTACCACCAAGTGAAAATGAAGAAGGAGGATATGCCGAAGACAGCCTTCCAGACCAAGTACGGCCAGTAAGAATTTATGGTGATGCCGTTTGGGTTGACCAATGCCCCGGCAGTCTTCATGAATTTGATGAACAAGGGATTCCATCCATACCTTGACAAGTTTGTAGTGGTCTTTATCGACGATATTCTTATCTATTCGAAGTCGTCGGAAGAGCACGAGGAGCATCTGAGGATCGTGCTAGAGACCCTCAGGAAGGAGAAACTCTATGGGAAGCTTTCGAAGTGCGATTTTTTCCTTGACAAGGTAGAATTCCTCGGTCATGTAGTGACAGAAGACGGTATATCCGTTGACCCAAAGAAGATTGCTGCTGTTGAGTCATGGACTACTCCGACTTCTGTGGCTGAGATCCGGAGCTTCTTGGGATTGGCGGGGTACTAACGAAAGTTCGTACAGGACTTTGCTCGGATCATGGAGCCGATGACTAGGCTCACTCGAAAAGATACGGAGTTCGTGCGGACAGAGGACTGTCAGGCTGTGTTCGATTGAGCTGAAGAAGAGGCTGACGACAGCTTCTATATTGACATTGCCATCCGGTTCCAGCAATTTTTCTATCTATAGAGATGCTTCAAGAAAGGGATTGGGGTGTGTTTTAGAGCAGAACAAGAAGGTGATAGCATATGCGTCTAGGCAACTACGACCACATGAGAAGAATTATCCCACCCACGACCTAGAGTTGGCGGCAGTTATATTCGCCCTAAAGTTGTGGAAACACTACTTGTACGGAGAGCGTGTAAAAATATTCACTAACCACAAAAGCTTGAAGTACGTTTTCACACAGAAGGAGCTGAATATAAGGTAACGCAGATGGCTAGAATTGATGAAGGATTTTGACATCTCGTTGCAGTACCATCCCGGAAAGGCGAACATAGTTGCGGATGCCTTGAGTCGGTATCAAGTAGCTATGATCTTGACGAGAGACCGGCACTTGTTAGCAGACTTGGAGAGCTTAGGCATTGAGGTCGTCATTCCTGGAGTCGAGATGCAGATGATGGGCATGCAAATTTAGTCTGGATTGATGGACAGGATACGAGAGGCACAGCACCAGAATGAGCAGCTGAGGAGTATCATCGTGCAGGCACGGGCTGGTTTGCTAGAGGACTTCACTATTGTAGAGGATGTCTCGTTGAGGCATGGGATGAGACTGTGTGTACCTAGTAGGGAGTTACGAGAGGAGGTCATGCAGGAGGTACACCGTTCTCAGTATTCCTTGCATCCTAGACCCAACAAGATATACAAGGACATGAGAGCCCACGTATGGTGGTACGGCATAAAGCGTGAGGTGGCATGCTTCGTTTTTAGATACCTTGTGTGTCAGCAGGTCAAAGCCGAGAGGCAGAGACCCGGAGGGTTACTTCAGCCATTGTCGATTCTCGAGTGGATGTGGGAACATATCACTATGGATTTTGTTTCCGGTCTTCCACATTCGCCAGGCGAGAAGGATGCAATTTGGGTCATCGTTGACAGGTTGACCAAATCGGCCCACTTTATACCATTAAAAGTGGGACTATCCACGGAGAGATTGGCAGAGTTGTACGTGAGGCAGATCGTCAGGTTACATGGCGTCCCAGTGAGTATCGTCTCCGATCGTGATAACAGATTCACATCACACTTTTGGAGGAGTCTGCATGCCAGCTTGGGCACATCGCTCAAGTTCAGCACCGCCTATCATCCACAGACGGATGGACAGTCGGAGCGGACCATTCAGACACTTGAGGATATACTGCGGATGTGTGTACTAGATTTTGGCAGCTCATAGGAGGATCACCTTCACCTTGTGGAATTATTCTACAACAACAGCCACCAGCTAGTATCGGGATGTCCCCTTTTGAGGCTATGTACGGGCGGAGATGTCGTACCCCACTATCTTGGGACGACGTGGGTGAGAGAGCATTATTGGGGCCCGAGATGATCGTGGATGCTGCGGAGAAGGTGAAGATGATTAGGGAGCAACTTCACATGGCTCAGAACAGGCAGAAGCACTGGGCCGATAGTCACCGGAGACCATTAGAGTTTGAGGTATAGTTTTTTAGTTGTAATTGTTAATCATGATAGGACTATGTCGTGACCTTTTGCTTAAATCTAGGTGGACGATATGGTGTTCTTGAAGATATCACCGACACGTGGTACGATACATTTTGGAGGAGGCGGAAAGCTCAGTCCGAGATACATCGGGCCATTTCACATCCTCGAGAAAATCAGAGAGGTGGCATACCGCTTGGCATTACCACCCGTATTGGAGGAAGTGAACAACGTATTCTACGTGTCCCAACTGAGATGCTACGTGGCGGACCCCAGTCATGTACTTGACCACTCGGAGATTGAGGTGGGGCCGAGCCTTAGCTATCAGGAGCAGCCCGTGGAGATCTTGGACCGCAGGAAGAAGGTGCTACGCAACCAGACTATTCCATTGGTGTGCGTCGCATGGAGACACCATTCTCCGGGTAAATCCACTTGGGAGAGGGAAGACGAGATGCGAGAGCGCTATCCTTATCTTTTCGAGACATGAGGTATAAATTCTTACTCTTGCGTCTATCTTTAATTTCGAGGACGAAATTATTTTAAGGAGGGTAGGTTTGTGAGACCTTGACCCAAATTTTATATTTCTTATATATTTTAACTATTATTATTTATTATTATGGTTGGTTGTCATTATAAATTATGAAATCATGACCATATAATGATAAAGTGTGATATGTAAAACTTTTATAGAATTTGAGTAGTTCTGCAAAAACCAATATATTAGGGACCTTAGCGCAAAAACACCCAATTTAAATTTTAGTTCATAAACAAACTCAGAAGACAAGCTTACGTATTTGAATTCTCAATTCAAATCATGGGAGATTTGTTATAATCTACAACCAGGATCAGAGACAACACCAAATTCGTTTCAAATTCGAATTACTCAATCTATTCCCCTCTCTATTCTAATCTAAAACCCTCTATAAAAGCAGAGACAGAGGCAGCCGACCTCCCCTACGAACCCTAAGAAGACTACCTACTTTTTTAAACCTGTGGACTTCCATCTCGAGACCATCTGCACTACCATCGATCTGCAGGACTCCTCATCGAGGTATGAAACCCAAAACCCCTTTCTAAGTATATAGCATCACTTGTTTGATAATTTTCCTAAGTAGTGTAGGTACAAGCATATAATATCAATCATGAGTGCCCCCTGTATAACCTGTACTCGTATAGGATGAACAAGGGTTCTCCTTATCAACCCTTAGGGACCCCCAGGTAATATGCCCTCTACACATATAGGCACTGACACCATGTCACAGCAAGTAGCAACTGAACAGGGGATTGGGTAGCTAACCCAGGTAAAGGCCTGCAAACTTGTGTCTAGCTTATGAACCCCAATTGTATTACAACTCTTCGAGGGATAAAGTAAGGGAGTAAGTTAGCATGCAATTAGTGAAGGGACTACTAAAGACCACACATAGGATAAGTGACAGGTTAGCAGGCTACAGAGCATATGACCATTGAGGACTGCACAATGCAAGACATGCCAGTCCCTACCCAGTCCCAAGGTGACTGCTTCAGTCTTCCCTTATGATATACTCAGTCTTGATTACTTAGTATCATTCTATGGGACTGGTGTACCAAGACACTAGGACCTAGTGTATTTGAACCCTATTTCTATACTCATGTGAGCCACATAGGCACAGGACCATAGGTGTAATAGGAACGGGTTGTGGTAAACCTGAACACCAGTGAACATTATACAAATAAATGATAGTAAACAGGGTGAGAGGTTTCATGGCTACTTGAAAGAAGCCTATACTAACTGATTACCCCTAGCACAGGCCTTGCACTGGTTTAGAAAATGACTAATGAATGAAATAGGAAGACAAACCTTGTGTACAACATCATTAGGAGATTCGCATGGTTAACCACACTGGTACACGAATGCAAGGGGTGTTCTGTTCATACATAATGTTAGGTTTAGTTTCCAGGGGGAAGTGGTTCAGTCAAGAACTCCTCATTACCAACTCTTTGATCAGGTCCAACTATTGCATATTTGTCCTGCATACCATTGGGCTGTTAGGGTTATATACTAAAAGCATCACTTTTTTAGTAACCTTATTTCCTTAAATTTTGAATGAGAATCATATGGGCAAATGTTTGCATATTGTATTTGTTGCAAGTGTTAATGCAAATGTCTGATATTCTATATTATAGATAATATGGTATGTGGTGTCACACAGAAGATCATATTATCAGTTTCCTATGGAGTATATAAATAGTTCACAACCTAAATGGACTTGGACAATCTATTGGAAAGGTTGTAGTATAATCTGGTATTAGTCTATCTTGACTATAGGTTTATACTAGTACACTTTGTGTGTATTGAACAGGACCACTTGAGGTTGTTCTCTTTGTACTGACTACATAAGAGAACAAACTCCTCTGTTATTATAGATGCTTGTGCTCTTAACCCGGATATAATAACGGACATGTATATGCAGTGTGTATTATTTTGACTCATAAAAGAGTGAGATTCATTATGGATCAACAACCTCTATGAATTGGGTAATAACATTGTATGTATGATGAGCTGTTGATTATAAATAGAATCCATATCCCGATACATCGGGTTGATGATGTCCCCGTAAGGAGCTCATAAGGATTGTCAGGTAAACTCTGCAGGTGGATTATATCTGACATGACAAATAAAGTTGAGCGGTACTACTTAAGGATAAAAGATGTCGAATCAATATAGTTGTCAGTAACTTAATTTGATCGACGGACATACGATATCTTAACATGGGGAGCCAAACGAGCATATAATAAAAGGAGCCCACAAACATAATTTGGGATTAGGGAGGTAGTGCAACAATAGCTTATTAGTGGACCGAGCTATTGTTAATGGGCCTGGATTGTGTGTTCGGGCTGAACACGGGATATCCAGATCCGTTAGGAGGCCTAACCCTAATTTCTTCTTATGGTCCCTGCCGTAGCCTATATATATCCTCTATTCTCTGGCCGCCATTATTACCGATCAGAAATCTAAAACTTTCTCTAAATTCGTAATTAACGTAAGGAGAGAAAGAGAGGGCTGCCAAGGAGAAGAGAAGGTTGGAAGATCGTCGCCCACACGACGTCCAACTCGAGGAAGGAATACGTGCAGAATATCTTGGGGTCGTCCGCTCGAGATTGCCAGGAATTACTTGTCTCCTTTCCGTCGCAGTTATAATTTATGAACCCTAGTTTCCGCCTATAAAGGGTTAGAACACGTATTAGATCTATTTAACTTTCTATCGATCAATACACACACCAAAGGAAGGGTCCTGGGAATCCCCAGTTCCATCAATTGGTATCAGAGCCACTTTGGATCTATGTATTGATTGATACGTCCATGTTGTCCAATAAAACCTGCGCTGTGTAATAGTCGGTAGATGTAGATCTGTTCTAACTCAATTTTACAAGCATCTTAGATCCAACTATTATGGTCTAATAAATGTTTTTTGATTGTGTTGTTTAAACCAGGGACATGTCGTGGATGTTGTTGTTGCTGTGGATGTAATTAAAATCACGAGGGTTGATCGTGCTTATTATTTTAATTTTTCAATCTAGATTATGTGTGAACTCCTTCGGGAGGCATAGGATTGATATAATTTTAATTATTTTTGATCAATCGTGATGGCAGTGGCGGCTGTTTCTGACGTCGGACGAGATGCTAGTTTTAAGCAGTCCAAAGGAAGATAGATGATTTTCGATGAAGGAATAGACAACCAAAACCTTTTTAAAAAAAATTAGGGCGCTGCCCCGAACCCCGCGACCTGACCGGGCAGGTCGAACCCCGAATAGATCTGCACAGCGCCAGATTTTGGATTCGGATAGTTGAGGACGGAGCAGCAAAGATGACCATAATAGTTGGATATTTTCTCTTATTTTGTCATTTTGCTTTTTTTGATTATACATGTTTATTATTGTGTGGTTGTTTTTTTGAAAAACCAAACCTACATTAATAATGGATAACATGGACATAATATCAACTAGTAGAAAAACCCTCATTGTTAAATAACTAAGTGGGAGAGGATTTTTATTTAGTATAAATCCTATGGTCTCCATTACTGGTTTGTAGGTGATGTAATTATACTTGCGTGTTGGCTTTAGTGCTTTCCTCCATATCGAATGAGTATAATTATGGATCACCAGTACAAACTTTCTTAGGGATAATTGTAGAAAGTTACCTAGTATGTGTTCACTTCTCCATCTGAAGGAACTCATTACAAGGTAATGGACTTAGTATTAAGTAATGGTATACACTTAGATACAAATAATGGTATCCTCCGGAGTCACTGCTATTATTTGTATGACCAGAGCAAGACCAGCATATTAATTTTATTTGTCATAAAGTTATATTGACATGATAGTAAAATTAATAAGAAAAATCTACTTGAACAAAATTGAATTTGTATACGTCCACACTATCGTGGCATGCTAAATTCATGGTGTTCAAGGTGTTGGTGAATTTCTTATTATTGTTTTGAAGGAATCAATATTTAGTTAATTCAAAAAGTTTTTTTTGCCCTACATAATTTTATTTATGTGATTCTCAGGATTTCAAAAATGGGTTCTTTCAGTCCACTTATGGTGATTCTTAAAGAAAACAAACTTACTGGACCTAATTATATTGACTGGAAACGTAATTTGGATATTGTTCTGACTGCTGAGGAGTACAAATATGTACTTGTTGAGGAATGCCCACCTAAGCCTGATGCTAACTCTGATGAAGAGGTCAAAGAGGCTTATAAGAAGTGGAAAAAGGCAGATGAGATGGCACGGTGTTACATTCTGGCATCTATGTTAAATGTACTACAACATCAGCATCAGGCCTTGGCCACAGCTTATGACATGATGTATAATCTCAAGGAACTCTTCGGACATCAGAGTAGAGCGGCTAGGCAGTTTGCTATGAAATGTTTGATGAATACAAAAATAGCTGAGGGTACACCAGTAAGGGATCATGTTCTCAAGATGATGGGTCATCTGAATGAGATGGAGATCCTTGGAGCTGAAATCGATGGGGAATCCCAGGTCGATATCATTCTCAGGACTCTGCCTAAAAGTTTTGACAATTTCTGCCTTAATTACAACATGAACAAAAGGTTGTATAGTTTGGCAGAACTTGCAAAAGAGCTACAGGATGCTGAATCTCTCTTTAGGCAGAGTGGTCATGTTTTTGTTTCTGAAACGGCTTCTACTTCTAAGCCAAAAGGCGGTAAAAAGAAGAATAACATTCAAAAACAGGCAAACTCAGCAAAGAAGGGCATGGGACCTCAAGGCACGGTGAAAAAATTGAAAGACAAATGTTTCAAGTGCAAAGGGTCAGGACATTGGAAGACTGATTGTCCACTTCTCAAATAATGGAACAAAGAAGGTATATCTCATTTACTAGTAGTTGAAACATGTTTAGCGGTGTTATCTACCGGCACCTGGTGTGTAGATACAGGAGCCACTAATCATGTCTGCAATACATTGCAGGGGTTCCAGGAAACCAGACGGCTCAGTGATGGAGAGATATGCTTGTTCATGGGTGATGCTACAAAAGTATCGGTTGTTGCATTAAGAGATGTTACTTTATCTTTTGGTAGAAATAAGTCTTTGACATTGAGAGATTGTCTTTATGCACCTTCACTTAGAAGGAATTTAGTTTCTGTTTCTATATTAGTTAAGGATGGATATTCAGTTTATTTTAATGACAATATTGTTATTAGAAAGAATAAACATTTTATCTGTTCTGGTGCATTGGTTGATAATTTGTATGTCATTAATCCTATTTCGCCCACAATACAACTTATGGAAATGAATAATATGTCATCTAACTTAAATAAGAGAAAAGAACCTTCTTGTATGAACCAAACATATCTTTGGCACTTGCGATTGGGGCATATTAACCTAAGAAGGATTCAAAGACTGGTTGAAGATGGACCTTTGAGTTCATTGGAAGTGGAGGCACTACCAGTCTGTGAATCCTGCTTGGAAGGTAAAATGACCAAAAGACCTTTTACGGCAAAGGGGTATAGGGCCAAAGATGTGTTGGAATTGGTTCATTCTGATTTGTGTGGACCCATGACTATCCAAGCTAGAGGTGGCTTTGAATATTTTGTCATATTTATTGACTATTAGTCAAGCTATGGATACATTTATTTGATGCGCCGTAAGTCTGAGTGCTTTGAGAAATTCAAAGAGTACAAGGCTGAAACGGAGAAACGTCATGGAAAATATATCAAGTCATTACGATCAGATCGTGGTGGCGAGTACCTCTTTAGAGAGTTTAAGGATTATTTATCAGAGGCTGGGATTGCATCCCAATTGACTACACCTGGAACGCCCCAGCAGAATGGTATAGCCGAAAGAAGGAATAGAACTCTTATGGAGATGGTTAGATCAATAATGAGTTATTCGGATTTGCCAGATTCATTTTGGGGATATGCCTTAGAGACTGCAGCTTTTATTTTAAACTTGGTTCCTTCTAAGTCAGTACCTCTTACTCCCACAGAGCTGTGGATTGGGCGTAAGCCTAGTCTGAAACTTGTTCGCATTACAGCACATATGCTGAATGGGAAAGCAGATAAGTTAGAATCTCGTACAGAAGTACGCTTATTTGTAGGCTATCCAAGAGGAACGAAAGGAGGTTTATTTTATAGTCCTAAGGATCAGAAGGTCATTGTTAGCACCAATGCCCGATTCTTAGAGGAAGACTATGTGATGAACCATAAACCCACAAGTAGAGTTGTTCTAGAAGAACTGAGACGTGAGACACCAAGTACTTCAGTACCAACAGTACAAAAGGATGAACCACAAATAACTGCACAATGTGTCACAAATGTTACACCACAACCGATAGTGCCTCGTCGCAGTAGGAGGGTTATGATACAACCTGATAGATATATGTTCTTGGAAGAGTCGTCAGACTTCGTCCCTGAGGAACAAGATTATGATCCATGTACCTACAATGAAGCACTCCAAGATAAAGATGCAGAGTCTTGGCAAAAAGCAATAATATCTGAAATAGAATCTATAGATTCTAATCAGGTCTGGAGCTTGTAGAACCACCCGTTGGTGTAAAAGCCATTGGATGCAAGTGGGTCTATAAGAGAAAAAGAGGATCAGACGGTAAGGTTGAAACCTTTAAAGCTTGGCTTGTAGCAAAAGGTTTTACTCAAAGAGAGGGTATCGATTATGAGGAAACCTTTTCTCCTGTAGCCATGCTTAAGTCTATCCGGGTTCTTTTATCTATTGCAGCTCATCTCGATTTTGAGATTTGGCAAATGGATGTCAAGACAGCTTTCCTTAATGGAAGTCTTGAGGAAGACATCTATATGAAGCAACCAGACGGGTTCATTGAAAAGGGCCAGGAGCATCTTGTTTGTAAGCTCAAGAAGTCTATTTATGGACTTAAGCAAGCTTCCAGATCTTGGAACATATGTTTTGATCAGGTGATAAAATCCTATGGATTTGATCAATGTCAGGATGAATCATGTGTATACAGAAAGTATGACGGAAACGTGGTGGTGTTCCTAGTACTTTATGTGGATGACATCTTGCTCATTGGAAACAATGTGAAGGTGTTATCTGATGTAAGGGTATGGTTATCCAAACAGTTTGATATGAAGGACTTGGAAGAAGTAGGTCACATCCTTGGGATTAAAGTTCTATGAGATTGCAAGAAAAGGATGTTGGGCTTATCCCAAGCTTCCTATATCGATACTGTACTAACTCGTTTTAGTATGCAAAATTCTAAGAAAGATTTTTTATCTTTTAGACATGGAATTGCTCTATCAAAGGAGCAGTGTCCGAGGACACCTAAAGAGATAGAGAATATGAAGGCAGTTCCTTATGCTTCAGCAGTAGGAAGCTTAATGTATGCAATGCTATGTACGAGACCAGACATCTGCTTTGTCGTAGGCATGGTCAGCAGATATCTGTCTAACCCAGGACAAGAGCACTGGACTGCCGTAAAGCATATTTTGAAGTACCTGAAAAGGACTAAAGAGTATATGCTAGTTTACCAGGCAGATAGTTTAGTTCCTTTGGGGTATACAGACTCAGATTTTCAGTCAGATAGAAATCTACCTCAGGTTATGTGTTTACTTTGGGAGGTGGAGCCATTGTGTGGAGGAGTATCAAGCAAAAATGTATTGCTGATTCTACCATGGAAGCCGAGTATGTGGCAGCCTCTGAGGCTGCCAAAGAAGCAGTTTGGCTCAGAAACTTTCTGTTGGACTTGGATGTGGTACATAGTTTGCCTAAGTCGATTACACTTTATTGTGATTATAGTGGTGCAGTTGCAAACTCGAAGGAACCACGAGCCTATAAGACTGGCAAACACATTGAGCGCAAGTACCACCTGATACGAGATTTCATAAAGAAAGGAAAAGTTGCTGTGATCAAGATAGCATCAGCCGACAACTTAGCTGATCCATTTACAAAGAGCTTACCAGCTAAGGCTTTTGATAGTCATGTTGAGGGAATGGGAGTCAGATGTGTAGCAGCATGGCTTTAAGTATAAGTGGGAGATTTGTAACAGTATACTGAAAAGCAATGCTTTGAGTATAAGTAGGAGATTGTTAG
This sequence comes from Iris pallida, assembly GCA_029216955.1. NCBI lineage: Eukaryota > Viridiplantae > Streptophyta > Magnoliopsida > Asparagales > Iridaceae > Iris > Iris pallida. Next base: position 11,000,997 of record JANAVB010024994.1, read on the forward strand.
GGTTATATACTAAAAGCATCATTTTTTAGTAACCTTATTTCCTTAAATTTTGAATGAGAATCGTATGGGCAAATGTTTGCATATTATATTGGTTGCAAGTGTTAATACAAACGTCTGATATTCTATATTGTAGATAATATGGTGTGTGGTGTCACACAGAAGATCATATTATCAGTTCCCTATGGAGTATATAAATAGCTTACAACCTAGATGGACTTGGACAATCTATTGGAAAGGTTATAGTATAATCTGGTATTAGTCTATCTTGACTATAGGTTTACACTAGTACACTTTGTGTGTATTGAACAGGACCACTTGAGGTTGTTCTCTTTGTACTGACTACATAAGAGAACAAACACCTCTGTTATTATAGATGCTTGTGCTCTTAACCCGGATATAATAACGGACATGTATATGCAGCGTGCATTATTTTGACTCATAAAAGAGTGAGATTCATTATGGATCAACAACCTCTATGAATTGGGTAATAACATTGTATGTATGATGAGCTGTTGATTATAAATGGAATCCATGTCCCGATACATCGGGTTGATGATGTCCCCTTAAGGAGCTTATAAGGATTGTCATGTAAACCCTGCAGGTGGATTATATCCGACATGACAAATAAAGTTGAGCGGTACTGCTTAAGGATAAAAGATGTCGAATCAATATAGTTGTCAGTAACTTAATTTGATCGACGGACATACGATATCTTAACATGGAGAGCCAAACGAGCATATAATAAAAGGAGCCCACAAACATAATTTGGGATTAGGAAGGTAGTGCAACAATAGCTCATTAGTGGACCGAGCTATTGTTAATGGGCCTGGATTGTGTGTTCGGGCTGAACACGGGATATCCAGATCCGTTAGGAGGCCTAACCCTAATTTTTCCTCATGGTCCCTGCCGTAGCCTATATATATCCTCTATTCTCTGGCCGCTATTATTACCGATCAGAAATCTAAAACTTTCTCTAAATTCGTGATTCACGTAAGGAGAGAAAGAGAAGGCTGCCAAGGAGAAGAAAAGGTTGGGAGATCGTCGCCCACACGACGTCCAACTCGAGGAAGGAATATGTGCAGAAGATCTTGGGGTCGTTCGCTCGAGATTGCCAGGAATTACTTGTCTCCTTTCTGCCGCAGGTATAATTCGTAAACCCTAGTTTCCGCCTATGAAGGGTTAGAACACGTATTAGATCTGTTTAACTTTCTATCGATCAATACGCACACTAAAGAAAGAGTCCTGGGAATCCCCAGTTCCATCAAGGACAACCCCTCCTTCATCTAGGCTTGTCTTGTCCATGTGTGTAAGTTGGATGTCCTGCTTATCCCTCTTAAATGGACTGAAAATCTTGAGTTCAACCCCACCCCTGTGTCATTTCCTGTGTATATACACTATTTGTTAAATCAGTAATAAAGTGAACTTGTGTGTATAAATTAAGATTTGGGAATGGTATACGATTTGGGGATAACTAAGATGTTATATATATACTATACTAATGTAAGGATAGAGTGCCAGCCCTTGAGGGGGGAGTCGAACAAGTGAAGAGGTCTGTGGGATGTATGATTGCAGTGATGAGTATCCTATAAGTATCCAAGAGTATTATAGGTTTAATACAGGATATATATATATATATATATATATATATATATATATATATATATATATATATATATATATATATATATATATGATGCTAAGAATTGTTAGTATTTTAGATTTTGTACTAGTGTACTACAAGTGGTTGAAATGGGGATTACATATTAGTTCAGTTGGATGAGAGTATGAGTATCTTAGTTATTTAAGGTTTGTTAATCCAGTTAGGCTATAGGTTAGGCTAGAGGCTCAGCCTTGTTTGACTTTGAGTTGCTTGTTTGCATAGCAGCCTTGCAGCAGAGCAATTGTAGCAATGTAACAGCTGCAGCAACAGCAACTTTATAGGTAAGACAGTAGCGGCAGGGGAGGCCCTTAAAAACAGAAATTTAGGTCCAGTTTGGGGCATGTGCCCAGACACCATTTAGCAATGGTATTTTTAGTAAGTTTCAGTTGTGTTTACTTGGTGATCTCATTTGTAACTGGGACACACCAGTATGTAAACTTATGAACATGGGTTCCTGTAGCTTATAGCATGGGTATGGTTAAGGTGTAGTCAATGAAAGTTAGCAAGTTAGAGGACAACCTTGGTAGAGAGACTATCAACTGAGGGTGCTCGGATAGTAACATAGGAGTAGACTAAGCCTCAAGTGTCAGGCTTATAAGTTGGGGTGTTCTTATGCCCTTGTTTAGGAGTTCTAAACACAGGCTACATCCAGGGTGTTATATCTAGTACAGTGATTTGATAACCCATTAAATGCAGCAAGCTACACCTAAGGGTAGTGATAGCACCAGAGTCTAGAACCAGGGCATGGCTGGATAAACCTATAGTGAGTACCAGGGAGGTGGAAGTCTTACATTAAGAGCAAATAACTATTGACTGATTATTTAGATTTGTGTATCTTCATACTTACATTTTATGTGAGGGACCTACCTCGATTTATGGAGTTTTGTCATTTGACATACATTCTGAAAATATGCTTCATCACTTTTCTTCACTTCTGAACTAGGTTGCATGCTGTGATAACCCCACCTTGCAGGGAAGTTGCTTGCAGGGTTATGTGTACATATTGCTTATTTTCACATACAACCTACTCGTAAACATTGTCTTTCTGGTCATCATCTTGATAGCTTCTGGGTCAATCCTATACATAAGAGAAAGCCTGAAACAAACTAGGATTCAGTAGGAGAGAAATATGGGAGTATGGAATTATCATAACCAAGGACAATAGGGTATCCTAGGAAGATTACAGGGTTTCCCACTACTACTATATATATATTGGGGACACCCCAATATTTAAATAGAATCCCTAAACCCAAGAAACCCCCTTACACATAGTAGCCACCACAACTCCCTATGTTGTTCTGCCAACCCATTTGCTGTCCCGGCCTCTCCGGCCATCGCCGGAGCGCAACCTCCCTGTCATCCAAACTCTAGCAGCAATCTCGACCACCACACCCCCACTCCTCTGCTCGATCCAGCTCACACCACCATTGTCACCGTCCGACCCATCATCCTCACAACCACTAAGATCTCCTTCACCATCACTACCACCATAGTGGCACCACTGCCACCTCAAGCCATCTCGACCACCACCACACGCCACCCCAACCAATCCCGGCTATAACTCATCACCGCCCACCACCGTCATAAATTCCACACCTGTCACGACCCGCACTCATTTTTCGGGCGCGGGCTCGTGAGCAAGCCCACTACGTATCGAGTGAACTCCGGTCCGACTCGAATACGTAAACGATGTCTAGGCTATGGTCTACTGCCAAATCATGTCAATGTAATCTATATCTCAAATCCACAATAAGTATACGAAACATGAATGAACACTATGGGTCATGGTCTACAGCCTACTAGCATAAATGTCCAATAAGACTCCAAGGAATATAACAAGAGTCTATAAACTGAATTAATAAATAGGATATCGCATGATACTGAAAGAAAATCACGAGAGGATAACAATGTAATATCACTAACAAATACCTGAGACATGCATTACAATCATCTACCATCCCGCTCTACCACTAACTCCATATAATCGCTAAACCTGAAGAGATCATCAGGTCCTCAGAGGACATAGCAAGATACATAAAAATATGCTTATCTATCAGTTTTATCATGCACAAGAAAATAAACAAGAAAAAAAAAACAAAAACACGACAAATAACCACAAACACGAACACAAACACGAACATGAACACGAACACTAGAACAACTACGTATAAATGAACTGCCGAGTGAACAATGAACACGAGATCAATGAAAGAACCAAACCCTCGCCCCGAGTGGACTCGCAGGTTTGAACTAATCACTAACCCTAGTCCCGAGTGTGGACTCTTTGGTTAGTTCTAATCACTAACCCTCGTCCCGAGTGTGGACTCTCTGGTTAGTTCACGGCAAGGCACCCTCGTCCCGAGTGTGGACTCTCTGGTGCAAGTATAAGTCAACATCCTCGTCCCGAGTGGACTCTCTGATGCAAGTATAAGTCAACATCTTCGTCCCGAGTGGACTCTCTGATGCAAGTATAAGTCAACATCCTCGTCCCGAGTGGACTCTCTAATGTAAACAGATCCAGACAACACCCTCTGTCACGACCCGCACCCGTTTTTTGGACGCGAGCTCGTGAGCAAGCCAGCTACGTTATCAAGCGGACTCCAGCCCGACTCGAGTACGTATAAGCTGTCAAGGTCATGGTATCATATCTAGTCTAAACTATATCTCAATCCACATGAATCTATAATCAAGAAAGAACAAGTATGGGTCATGGTCTGCAGCTCATTAGCATATTGTTCGATTAGACTCTAAGAATGATATGAGCCTATAAATAAGCAGAGTATATCATGGTATGGAAAAAGAGGATCAATGGACAGTTATATTCAAATTTGAATATTTGCCACTAAGCCCTCTAACAATTTAGTTTTGTATAACCCCTCTTCTATAATCTAAATTTGCATATCCTCTCTTCTATAATTCATATTAATTTATATTATCCACCAAAATCCTAATTTAATATATATAGTCAATAGATAATGATAATAATAGCAATAATAAATAATAATAATTAAAGAAAATTTAGTACGGGGGTTTACATCCTACCCATCTTAAGAATAATTTCGTCCTCAAAATTTCAATTCATGACTATTCCTTAAAATTCAAAGTCCTTAATCTCCTCAAATTTAATTTCTCAAAAATATTTATGGTCTTCTCTAGTCATTTGGTATTTTACAAAATCTCGCGGACTTCTACCCACCTTTGGTCACACTACTCCTCAAAATATGGCTGCTAATATCGTATATCCTTCCAGCTAGTGGCTAATAATTATATCAAAAAAATCTAAGACATATGGTATCTTTAATCCCCCATATCTATCAAACAACCAAATATTCAAAATCAAGCAATATTATACTATAACTTAAGAATCTCTGGTGAATTCTAGACATCACGATCGTTCGTCACCCCGAAATAGGAAGCGACGAGAATCAATGGTACAGAAGCAATGAAGTATAATCGAGAGCAAATATGGAGTTTTCAAGGACGTAGAGAATTTCTAGGAGAGTTTTCAAGGCAGAGTGGATTGAGATTTCTAAGGTCTAGTCAATTGCGCAGGCTCGTACCAGTACAGTTACGTAACCGGTAGGATATGCTCTGACCTGCATGGGCCACCAAAAAAATTTGTCACGACCCGTACCTATTTTTTGAAAGCGAGCTCGTGAGCAAGCCAGCTACGTTATCGAGCGGACTCCAGCCCGACTCGAGTATGTATAAGCTGTCAAGGTCATGGTATCATATTTAGTCTAAACTATATCTCAATCTACATGAATCATATAATCAAGAAAGAACAAGTATGGGTCATAGTCTACAGCCCATTAGCATATTGTTCGATTAGACTCTAAGAATGATATGAGCCTATAAATAAGCAGAGTATATCATGGTATAGAATATAAAGCACGAGAAGATAATAAAGAAATAACATAAACAAATACCTGTATCATACATCGCAATCCTCTATCATCCTGCTCTGCTAACTAACTCCATGTAGTCGCTAAACCTGAAGAGATCATCAGGTCCTCAGAGGACTAGCAAGATACATAAAAACGAGCCTTTCTAACAGTTTATTATGCATGAAGAAAAATACAGGATAAACAAGTAAAACTTAGTAGTGAATAAGCACGAATCCATACACTGTCTACACGAAAATGAACTGCTGAACAAGTACTAGAGAACTCATGTCAAGATGTCAACGGATAACCGAAACGAATACTCAAACCCTCGTCCCTAGTATGGACTCGCAGGTTTGAACAACTACTAATCCTCGTCCCTAGTATGGACTCGCAGATTAGCATCACCCTCGTCCCTAGTGTGGACTCGCAGGCGTAAACCCTATACTGCTAACCCTCGTCCCTAGTGTGGACTCGCAGGCTAGCATCTACTACTAACCCTCGTCCCTAGTGTGGACTCGCAGGCTAGCATCACCCTCGTCCCTAGTGTGGACTCGCAGGCTAGCATCTACTACTAACATTCATCCCTAGTGTGGACTCGCAGGCTAGCATCACCCTCGTCCCTAGTGTGGACTCGTAGGTGTGGACCAATAACTACTAACCCTCGTCCCTATTGTGGACTCGTAGGTTAGCTTCAAGGTTCAAGACACGAAGGCACGACTTAATCAAGGCACGACCAATAAGATACAAGGCTAACTGTGAACACGGTCTACAAATCAATGGTACCAATATATGAACAGGATATAAAAGATACATATCAATAATATGAGAAAACTGGATAATAAATAAAGACAGTGCATGTAATTAAAGCTGTGTAGAAAGGCAAGGTATAATTGCCTGCGGTCCCGAGCTGCTGGCACGGCCCAGGGTTGAGTCAAAAAGTCCAATGAACCTGTTTATAAATCAATAGAATCAATTTACAGTTTAGAGAGTACAAATGAGCCTATCTATTTGGTTATTAAGACTCTAGGTCAATTTCTAACCATTTCCTAATAGCTTGATGATTTTGGACAAACAACTTATGAGCTGGCTAAGGCAAGGTAAGCTGACTTGTAAAAGAAGAACAACTAACTAGCTTCCCTTTCACTTCTGATTCTTCACTGAGACTCTGATATTGTTTCCCTTCTATGATACTTCCCTAGAATTTAGCTAGTGACTAGCATGCCCTATATCTACAACAACTGCATACTAGATTACATACATTGCAGTTGCTATTTATTTACCTCCTAATATCCCTACCTAATTCCTCTTCTTCTGCTAATGTTTTATCTAATCTCCCCTTAGTACTACTGTTCTGAACATAGACTATGTCAACATCTCAAGCTTGAATCTCTTCTAAAAGACTTGAGAAGGGTGATCTATCCTCCTGATTCACACTCAAGAATGTAATCTAATTTTGGTACCAAGACAATAACTAAAAAGAGGGAAACAACAAAATTGAAAAAGGGATAGAAACAACAAGAACTTTTCAGTAACTTCATGTTATTGTTGGTCCTCTTTCTGAAACAAGAGCGCATTAAAATGACCTTCAATGTGCTGGAAGTAGCTCACAGAAAAAGCTCTAAACTAAGAGAAGCTGGAAACAACTCACTACAAAGTACCAAGCTACCTGTTATATCGGCCTTGAAAGTTGTAATCTTACATGTCTAACAGAAACTACACCTTCCCCAGCACTATTTAGTTACTTAACTACTTAAGTTGGCTCCCATGATTAAATTGTGAAGTAGGATCTTTCTACACAGATCGGGAACAATCAGATGTCATATAGATAATTCAGATTCTTCCAAGAACCTCGAATGGCATTCATAGAGGGGCATGAGGTTCCTAGTCCTGCACAGAAGGCATTTTCCTTGCCTACAGTTGTTATTATCTCTGTACAGAGCCCTCCTGCTGTTGCATTCCCTGCAAGAGACTAGACATAGGATCACAACCTGTGGATATACGCATACTCATACTACAAGTATATACACACAAGCACAAACTTCCTCATCAATTCCTGTACCACATCCCCCTATTTCCTGGTGAGCCACACATTAACTGGTATTGGTGTTAATCCCCCTCCTCTTGCGATGCAGTCCCTTACCAGCACAAAGGTACACTGATAACACCCTGCACAGGCCCACATTTCCCATTTATCTTTTAAAGATACACAGGCACTACCACTGCTGTCCCCTTGTACTCGATTGTTCAGTAATGCCACTTCTATGAGCAAAATTGCTGCGTAGCCATTTCCTATACTTGCTAATGCCTCCTACTGCATGTAGCTAAAATACAGGTGTGATCTCTTAATGCAGATATGCCTACTTCAACATCAGTTTATACTAATCTTCGCAGCATGGTTATCCACTACTTAATGTGCAATTTATTTATGCTATATTAAACCTATTAGACAAAAACTTGATCTCTGATGAGAATTATATCCTATACAGGGAACAAATGTCATATTTGGGCGCGGTAGTGGACTAGTTATTCAAGGATGCAGTGTACTGGACTTGAACAAATCAAGGAGAGGAGTGCTCTAAGATGCAGGACAAACACCATAATATATGGAACTGAATATGAGCCTCTACTGTCACACCAAATCAGTATCCCACTGATACCATCTAAGTCCCCTGTATTCAGACTGAAGAAAAATTCTGGATTTACTTGTATATATATGGCTCAGTGCCACTATTCAGGCCTAATTGACACTCTTCCTGTCAATTTAGCCACACACAAATAAGAAATGATACAAGACACCAATTATTACGCAGATACTACTGCCCCTCTTCCTATACTCAGGATACATATCTAGTTTAGTATCCCCGATACCAATACGTGGGTATCCTCTGCCCTTCCGGAACAAGTCTGGAAGGATATTATCCAGGTATGTGTTCGAGCTTTCCTCCTTAGGAACTGAACACCTTAAAGAGGCAGGATAGGGACAGATCACAAACTCGAGTGGACTATATAATAAAGATCATGTACAGATCAGATCATATACTACTAAAGTGCTCGACAGCCTGAACTATCAATGGTGAATGCAACGATGCAATGTATGCAACATGTGAACATGCAGAAATCAACTGCCGGGTATATGAAATGCTGGACAGTATGATGCAGTGGTCTACTAGACTTGTTGGGAGATTCAATATATACTCTCTGTTCCTAGGAACTGCCCCAGACGATCCCCGTACTACATATCTGCATCTGTCTCATTGCACACCTCTTCTTGGCCTCACAGGGCTGCAATACAAGTCTATTCATAGGTTATAACCTAGGAACCCATCTCTTGATCGATTGACACATAACCCATGATCAGACCTCATCCCACCTCTGTTCTCTCTGCATTTAGGTAACATATATTTCATGGCTCGCGAGCATATACCAATATATGATGAATTGATACTTTTAGGGTCCCATACTAGATTAATGTATCAATTATGCAACTCACATCCTACCTATCATCGGTTCTATGGACACCCCTAGTGCCTACTCTGTACACTTTTCTCCTATCATGGCAAGTATTTTCCTAATGTCTCAATCAATCCTATAATTCTAGTTTCCTTATGAACATTCTGTCAAACACAATATTGATACTCATATTTACAGCTTGGTGCGATAGGAGCGTACCTGATTTTGAATCGGATACGAGACATTGTGCTTCCTTGATTCACTCGAACACTTCCTCGAGAGTCCCTCTGATATTCGTTGACTTCTTTGTGATAGAAAAACTAGGGTTCATCTAGGAAAAGGTTGGCTGTTCCCCCATATTTATATAGGGTTTAATTTAGAAGGGGATAGGATGGAATTCGATTTTTGGATTGCAATGATCGTGCTGAAGATTTGAATTGATCCCTCATTCGAATCTTGTTCGTTTGAAACAGAGGATCAATGGATAGTTATATTCAAATTTGAATATTTGCCACTAAGCCCTCTAACAATTTAGTTTTGCATAACCCCTCTTCTATAATCTAAATTTGCATATCCTCTCTTCTATAATTCATATTAATTTATATTATCCACCAAAATCCTAATTTAATATATATGGTCAATAGATAATGATAATAATAGCAATAATAAATAATAATAATTAAAGAAAATTTAGTGCGGGGGTTTACACCCTCGTCCCGAGTGGACCCTCAGGTGCCAAGGAAACAAACACCCTCGTCCCGAGTATGGACCCTCTGGTGCAACGGATCAACCCTCGTCCTGAGTGTGGACTCTCTGGTTGGATAAAACGATAGTCAAGGATTTAGCTGTTCAGTACACGCACTTGTTCTATGACACGACTCAAGCAAGGTACTGGTGAGAAACTCCAAGTATGAACCACAAGACCAAACATGAACACGGCTATATGCAATAAAAACAGCTCGACAGAATATAATACGGAAAGCACATGTCCATAACAATAAAAACTGGAAAATAAAATACGATGCATATAAATAAAACTGTAGAGGAAGCTAAGCTATACTTGCCTGTTATGGCATCTGTCATCCCGATTATAATTTAGTGATATTTTTTAATTTTTATTTGAATAGTTTATATTTAATTTTCAATGATTATAGGAGTTATGACTAAGTCCACAGGTAATTTATGACCATCTTGTGGTCACATGATCTCTAGATAGGGTCTATATGCATTCTATAGCTATATTATATTTTATTATGATTTTTAGACATTTTTATATATTTTTAAGTATTTATTCTTTCAAGATTTATATTTATGAATGATTTTCATAATTAATTTTGAGGCCATTTGTGACTATTTTGAGACCCAGTATTTTTCTTTAGGCTCTATTAGGTTAAATATATTTTATGTATTTACTACAATTTTTTTGGAATTTTTAGATAACTAAATATAGAAAAAAACCTATTTTCTAAGACTTCTAGAATTTACTGTGCAAGCCTATGAGCATATATTGACCCCAGATATTTTTCGAGGATTTATTATGTTATTTTACATTTTCAAGAATTTTTCCATATTTTTTTGGCTATTTTTAATATTTATTATAATTTTCTGTAATTAAAATGGCTTTAAAAACTGTTTTCTGGATATTAATTATACAGTCAACTGTCCTGTCAGCTGGCCGGGCCCACTGTCAGCCGCTGGGCCGAGCGAGGCGGGCCTAGCTGTCAGCTGCGTTAGCAGCTGACTGGGTTTCCTTCATTTTGAGCTCGGCTTACAAACCGACTCCAAGTCGGCTTAAGTGAAGCAACATGGCCATCTGGCCGTCCATCCTTTTGAGCGGGTGCAACAAGATGCTGCCACATGTCCCTAGACACCCACCGACTCAGCCAAGCCGCCTATATATATATATATATATATATATATATATATATATATATATATATATATATATATATTTTCCACAAATATATATATATATATATATATATATATATATATATATATATATATATATATATATATATATATATATATATATATATATATATATATATATATATATAATATATATATATATATATATATATATATATATATATATATATTTGTGGAAAATATATATATATATATATATATATATATAAAATATATATATATATATATATATATATATATATATATATATATATATATATATATATTTTCCACAAATATATATATATATATATATATATATATATATATATATATATATATATATATATATATTTGTGGGGTTTTTCGAGAAACCCTTCTCAGCCAACTTTTGGAGTTTGATCCCGGTGATCCCCCGACTTCCCGAAGCGATTTCTGTCAACTTCGACGTAGTTTTTGTGCACCATTTTTTTTTTGTTGGATTCGTATCAAGGTAAGCTTTCTGAATATGTAATTTATTTTCATAGATATTATTCCTAAATTTCTGGAAAATTCGTAGAGTGTCGATTGTCCGAAACTTGACACGTTTCGGTGTTTTCGAGATTCTGGGAGAACCAGAAATCGAAATCACGAACCGTTTGAAGTTTCGCAAAGCTAACACAGCTCTACGACATATAATTTTTCCAGAAATTATTTTGTTAATATAGTATTTTAGTTATTCTGTTGAACTCAGAATTGATCGGTTGATCACCGTTTTGGTCACGATTAGCCATAACGGCGATATCTTTTGACCAAAGCGTGATTTTGCGGCACGGTTGATTCCAACACACTCGTGGCGCTGAAATCTACCATGGTGCACTTTCAAAATCTAGAGTTTACAGCATTTGACTAGATAGTCAACGGCCCGTCTTGATTTATGTGCCATGGGTTCCAAAATTAGAAAACACGACTTTTGATGGCCAAACTTGCATGTTTAGATTATATTCAGAATATTATTAGGTTAAATTAGGTTTTTAAGTGAATTATTCCATAATTAATTATTATTAGATTAGTAATCCAACTAGCCACTATTCCATGAATTTAAAACTAGAACATTAGAATTGATTTATAGTTTTCATGCACGGTTCATGGTACGATATGTGTTATAGGTTGACAGCTCCTAGATCGGCATCACCTCATCCTCGACTTGTGACTACAGTTTGTGCAAGGACCACAAGCAAGTATACCTTGCCTTCATCTACAGTTTTATGTACATGCATTGTATTTCATTTCCCAATTTTGATTGTTTATGGACATGTGCTCTTCGTGTTATATTCTGTTGAGTTATTTTTATTGCATATAGTCGTGTTCATGTTTGATCTTGTGGTTCACACTTAGAGTTTCTCACCAGTACCTTGCTTGAATCGTGTCATAGAATGAGTGTGTGTAGTGAACTGCTATAGCCTTGATTATCGTTTTGCACAACCAGAGAGTCCACACACGGGACGAGGGTGTAGGAACCCTAGAGGGGGGTGAATAGGGTCAAGCTAACTAATCAAGCACTTAGCACAAGCAAATTGGCAATTTAAAAATATAAGTGCAAGAGAAGAAGCAAACACAATACCGACACCCAATATATTCTGGTATCCTCCTAAGAGGCAGTCCAGTCCCGGAACTCTCTCCGGCTTTAATCCACCATTTGAGCAACTAGTTACACACGAGTTTGGATCCGAAGAACTCGCCAACTTCTTACACAAGAGCTTTAATCCGAAGGGCTCTCCGACTTCAACCGAGAGTTTGGATACGAAGACTCCCCAACTTCAACCGAGAGTTTGGATACGAAGACTCTCCAACTTCAACCTTTCACAATAGGTTTTGATCTCCTTATACAATAGGATGAAGATCTCACTTTTCAACTCAATAACTCTAACACAATTTGTAGATGGCAAATGAAGGCTTTGTAGAGTTGTATGTGGATAAGCTTTGGTGGTTTGAAAATTTTTAGGCTCAAAGCATCAACCTTGAATGAAGGGGTTCAAGGCTATATATAACCAAAGCAAAGGAAAGTGCAATAATGCAACTTTCACAGGCTGACGGATCATCCGACGGATTTCCGCGGAAATCCGCCGGATCATCCGCCTGAATAGTCCAACGGCTATAAAAAGAGCCGTTGGGATCAATCATTCGTAAAATCCAACCGTTGGAATGCAAACGGTCATATGACGGAAAATCCGCCGGAATTCCGCGGTTTTCCGCCGGATAATCCGAACACTCACAGAAGGTATTCTGTGAGACCATTCGGATCTTCCGCCGGATTTCCGCGGAGATCCGCCGGATTATCCGCCAGGATTCCGAAGATTGTCCTGGGATATATTATACCCTAGCTTTCAATTTTGCCATCCATTTCTTGTGTTTACAATTATTCCTAAGACTCATTACAGACTCCAGATATACTATAGCAGGTACAGACTTCTTCAGAGTCTTGAAATGATGATGGCATGGCTTGGCTTCTTCCTTTGATAGGTGCTGGCTTTTTCCCTTGGCAGCAGTTGTCCAAAGATATCCAGTTTGTAAAAACTGAATACCTTTCGGGGGCTTCGCCCCCGAACCCCCGACGAGGGGCGCTGCCCCCTCGACCCCCGTCCGCTGACCGGACAGCGGAACCCCCGGTGCGTGGCTCCAGAGATGTCGTCAGGTGGTTCAGAAAAAATCTTGTGGGATCCATCGTTTTTGGCCCACCATGATTTCTTCATTGTATTGCATATGTCCACATTGATCTTGCTAATTGCTTTTCTGCAAATATATGTTAGACGAACAAAGCAATATACATGTAGCAAGAATGATAAGATAAAAGCACATTAGGACTATGCGAAGTTTACGTATAAGTGCTAAGGTGATATCATAAATGTTAGTGATATCATAATGATTAAACTTAATTGAATAACCATAATCAAAAACATAGTTTTGATTTTGGCAACTTGATTAAATTTAAGATAGAAAGCTCATATCACTAAAATGTAAACCAATAGGCATATAGCACCAAAGGTATAAGTATAAGTAGAAATGCTATAGCGATAGTATGAAGATTAGTGATAATGAAATGCTAAACTTAACATATTAACCATATTCAAAAACATGATACCATCATTGGGCCAACAATCTCCCCCTTTTTGATTATGGCAAATCGGTTAAGTTTAGTATGGACATAATAGATGCATGTATCACTAATATACAAAAGATATAAGCAATATCACTAAAAGCATACTACTTAGATTACTTATAAAAGCATACTTAAACTTACTTCTCCCCCTTTGACATGATCAAAAATAGGCTCCCCCGTACTAAGAGATAAAATGAAATCAATCTTAAGCATAGAAATCAGAGCATGGGGAAGTCATAGACAATCATGATCAAAATATACTAATGAAAAACAATGGGAGAAGGATGTAATGACAAGTTTATAAAGCTACATTGCCAATGTAGAACATCAGATAGAGAATAGCTTGTCAAAACACAATATAGTTGGTAAAACTAAACGAATTTAAAAAATAAGAAATAAGTAGTTTACCAATTTGAAATCCGAGGAATAAATCCAAAACACAATAGGATATGAAATATTGCTCTAGTTTTGGAAGAGAACTATGAAATAAAGGATTTCAAACAAAAGCCATGAGGAATAGATAATTGCAACTAATAGATACCAATTAAGATATGACATAAAATAAACTTGATACCAATTGAAAAGATGTAAACTTGAAACATTGATCAAAGAAACCATTATAATCATAATTGTCCACAAATAAATAGTGGAACAAAATAAGAGAATGATCAATATAAAATATTGCAATTGATATAAAGTAATCTTATTATTTGCAAAATCTATATGCTTATCCAAGTTCATGCATTTAAACTCAATTACCTTATCATGCTATATGAATACCCTTTAGATAAACATGAAGGTAAAGGAGAAAAATACTTGAGAAAGAGAAATTCAGTCGACTTGAATGCTCCCCCTCAAAGTACTACCAAAGGTGATAAAAATCATGAATTTTGGATAAGTCCTCAACAAGGAAAGCCAAATCAATTAAGCATATAAGGAAAGCCAAAGTAATGAAAGCACAATAGTCATCAAGATAAGATATGAAAGTTAATATTAACAAGATGACTTATTCAAACCATATGAAAGAGAGAGATAAGATAATAAGGACAATTACATACACTCTCATAAACCCTTCAAAATAAAAATATCATGACCTCAATCAATAAGATATGAAATAGAAGAAAAATATGGGTCCATGATGAACTAGGTATACGACATATTAAAGGGTATAAATAAATAGAATCAATTGATTTGCTCCCCCTCAAAATATGCTATCTAGTTCCAAATCACTTATAGCATAAAATAGATAACGACAAGATCTAGGGGTAAATCAACTATGGATTTCTTCCCCTTGCACGATGCATATAAGGCTACAATATCGTCAAAAGACGAATAATAACATCTTTAGTCAAGAAGAGACATACAATTAATAGCCACTAAAGATGAAATAATCAAAAGAATATTCCAATTAAGCACATATAATCAAAAGATGGCATACATTAATCTATATAAAAGTATCTCATATTTAAATATGATAGATCAATGTATGTTATCCTTTGAGAAAATGTCATCATGAAAAAGAATAAAGTCAATTAAGAACAATCATGATGATAGATAGAATATAGCTCAAAATAAAAAAAAATAAAATAAAAATAAAACTCAAATATCATGTCCATGATTATCTAATTAAGAAATAATCAACCAATTTATTGCTTTGTATGGACTAGGTATGTTTTATCACATATGTACCCATCAACCGGGTAATATCCAAACTTTGCTACTTCTAAATGAAAGACCAATAAAGTTCAAATAGCAAAGGTCATATGTGATAAACCATGAGTAGTCAAAGTAGAGTAATAAATTGACTTGACAATTACAAAATTAGATAGTTTAGGACTACTCAATCATTAGGATCATTCATAAAGAAAACAAATAAATAAATATGATGTAATGAATCTCGTCAAGAGAAAAACACAAATCCAAAAAAAAAATCTCACAAATTAACATGAGAAAGAGTCAATCTCATTTAAATAATTACAAGTTCAATAAAGAAGAGATGTAAATGATAATATGATAAAATCATGACTCAAAAGTGAGAGAAATTTAAGAGAGACTTGCTAATGACTAGTTATGGAAGAGAGTTAAAACAAGGAATCACAAATCTCTAAGAGAAAACAAGATTTAATAAAGAATTTAGAACTAATTTTAGAGATCAAGCATATCACAAATCTTGTTTTTGTAAACTAGCATATATAGATTGAAGTATAGGAATATAGCTAGATGTGTGAAAGTGAGCCAAAATTATATAGCTTAATAATATATCACAAATAAGCAAACTATATAATCCAAATAAGATTAATGAGAGAAGCCATTAACAAGATAAATGTGCTCATTAATTCTTAAGTCACTAATACAAAAAAAATACTTGCTTAAGCATAGAGTTCACAATTAAGGTAATACATTTTGAATGATCAAAATGATTTATAGACTCTTTACTAAGCAAGGATAAGAGCATAAGATGATAAATAAAAGAATTAGACTCTTATCAAGTAAAGGACAAAAGAGATGTTCATGAAAACAATACATCTCTTTGCCAAGTATTGAGATTAATCCAAGATAATGAAATGATAGATTGATCTAGAGAATACAAAATACAATAGCCACATTAAAATAAGTGTATTCTCTAGAAGTGGAAAGATCTCAACACAAAAGCTGAAACCATAGTAGCTAAATTCATGAGAAATATGATGTAACAATTACAAGTATTCTCATGTGCTACAAAAATATCATTGGGCAACAATAATTCAAAAAGAAGCATAACCCAAGGAATGAGCAAAGAAGGATCATTAAAAACAAGAAAGCTGATCGGATTATCCGTCGAATTTCAGCGGAAGTCCGGCGGATGATCCGAACTTAGTGCTCACAAAGCTGCTGGAATTGATCGGATTATCCGTCGGATTTCAGCGAAAGTCCGTCGGATTATCCGACTCTCTATAAAATCAAATTCACAAAGAGCTTTCATAGTGCACCAAGAAAAGTAAAACAATATATAGACTAGAAAATGTGCACAAAAAAAGAAGAAGGAGGTAAATATAAAAACAAAACAAAGCACAAAACCATGTGATTTTTAAAAGAACTTCCATAAATAGTCATGAACAAGACACTAATAAAAAATTTCTCTCAACATCCCAACTTAATGGTATAAACCAAATAAATATCAAAAGTTAGAAATCATATATATATGAAACTATAAATATCACGAATAGGCATACATGAAAACATGTATCCATAATGCCAACCAAAAAGCCAAGAAGATATAATCAAGAATAAGGCTTTTAGGAAGAAGCTAATTGATTCAAGATGAAATACACAAATTTTGGTCAAAAGAATCAATAGCTAAAGAATATGAGATAGGCACAGGTTTGAAAGTAACAAGTGTAATTAAATACTCTTCAAATCAAAATAAAACTTTAGCTTAACTCATATGCCTACATAAATGTATTTATACAAAAATAGATATCAATATAAGAGATACATGAACTATATGTAAATGAAAATTTTAATAAATATAGTCATGTATCCTTAATGAATATTTGAAAAACCATCACAAATTCAAAAGCATGTATAAATAAATTTTATTAGGCAAAGAAGTAATTAATTCTCAAGAAGATAATCAAGATAAAGTATGAGAATCAATAATGAATATATTATGTAAACACGAGGTTAAAAAGGAAGTATAAGTGTATACTTGTCAAGTGATAAGAAGCTTGTGCTAAACATATATATTCACAAATACCGATTTAAAGTAAATATTACATATTAAGGAGAAATCGGTAAGAAGTAACTATTCTTAAAAACTTTAAAGACGAAGAGTTAAAATCATATTAACTCAAATCAAAATCAAGCTCCTATGGACTAGAGTGATATGCATGCTTCATAATATAGAGATTAAGAATAACAAGCATGCATAAATTAAATGTGTCACACTTAATAGAAAAAGAGTGATAAACTACAAGTGTGAACTAAACATTTAAGCTAAGTAACTAGTCATGCTAGATAAAAGAAATAATAAGAAAATTAACTAAGCATGCTAGTATTATATCTCACATTGATTTATACAATAAGCAACTAAGGATATCAATGTGAGCTAGTAGCAAAACATCAAGAGAAACATGCTAGATTCTACTAATATAAACCATTTAAAGAGAATCGTTTAGCATGTTACCGAAGTGGCTCTAGTGGCCACACTTGTGTTGGTGCAATTGCTTGAAAGATGACCTTTGAGCTTTGCAACCACCAACACGCTCCTTGGTGCTATGTCCCGATAAAAGAAGCTCCACCTACAACATTAGACGAAGACTTTGGAATCCAAAAGAACTTGGATCCACATTTGTTAGCTTTAGGGACCCATATACTATTTACTCTAGCATTGGTAGAAAAACTCCTACGAATAGGACAAGTTAAGCTCATGTGTCCAATACGAGAGCAATAGAAGCACCTAATACTAGTGTGTGCACATGTATCCGAATGAGCATGGTTATGAACATGTGACATACTAGAATGATGAGTATCTCTAGAGTGAGCATGAGAAGATTTAGTTTTAAGAATATTATGTTCTAATATCAAATCATCATGCATACAAGTAAGAGAATCAAATTTAACAATTAAAGCATTATTCTCTTTTTCAAATAAAGCAATTCTAGAAATAAAATCATCATTTAGTTTCTTTAAAGAGTTAATAGAAGAATCATGCAAATGATTAAGCTCATATGTTTGCCTCTTAAGATCTTCTATTGATGAGGAAAGAGATTTGATTTTCAAAATTAAAGCCTCATTCAAACTCTTTAAAGAAACACAAGATGAGTTTTGAGAATCAAGTCTAGATAATAAAACATTGTTTTCATTTCTCAAAAACTCATTTGCTTCTTCTAAATGAATAAGCTTTTCAGAAAGTTCTTCATTTGTAGAATGAAGGTTGTCAAGAATCTCTAAGATTTGTTTAGCCATGGCTTTCCACTTAGAGCATTTCTTGCATTTAGAAGAAACATGATTGTCTATGCTACTAGAAATAAAACCCTCTTTATCGAAGGATGAGGAATAGGTTGCCATAGAAAAATAACAAGGATCTACTCTAAGGATGTTAAGCCTAACAATAGAGTCCTTGCTCTGATACCAATTGTAGGAACCCTAGAGGGGGGTGAATAGGGTCAAGCTAACTAATCAAGCACTTAGCACAAGCAAATTGGCAATTTAAAAATATAAGTGCAAGAGAAGAAGCAAACACAATACCGACACCCAATATATCCTGGTATCCTCCTAAGAGGCAGTCCAGTCCCGGAAATCTCTCCGGCTTTAATCCACTATTTGAGCAAATAGTTACACACGAGTTTGGATCCGAAGAACTCGCCAACTTCTTACACAAGAGCTTTAATCCGAAGGGCTCTCCGACTTCAACCGAGAGTTTGGATACGAAGACTCCCCAACTTCAACCGAGAGTTTGGATACGAAGACTCTCCAACTTCAACCTTTCATAATAGGTTTTGATCTCCTTATACAATAGGATGAAGATCTCATTTTTCAACTCAATAACTCTAACACAATTTATAGATGGCAAATGAAGGCTTTGTAGAGTTGTATGTGGATAAGCTTTGGTGGTTTGGAAATTTTTAGGCTCAAAGCATCAACCTTGAATGAAGGGGTTCAAGGCTATTTATAACCAAAGCAAAGGAAAGTGCAATAATGCAACTTTCATAGGCTGACGGATCATCCGTCGAATTTCCGCGAAAATCTGTCGGATCATCCGCCTGAATAGTCCAACGGCTATAAAAAGAGCCGTTGGGATCAATTATTCGTAAAATCCAACCGTTGGAATGCAAACGGTCATATGACAGAAAATTCGCCGGAATTCTGCGGTTTTCCGCCGGATAATCCGAACACTCACAGAAGGTATTCTGTGAGACCATTCGGATCTTCCGCCGGATTTCTGCGGAGATCCGCCGGATTATCCGCCAGGATTCCGAAGATTGTCCTGGGATATATTCTACCCTAGCTTTCAATTTTGCCATCCATTTCTTGTGTTTATAATTATTTCTAAGACTCATTACAGACTCCATATATACTATAGCACGTGCAGGCTTCTTCAGAGTCTTGAAATGATGATGGCATGGCTTGGCTTCTTCCTTTGATAGGTGCTGGCTTTTTTCCTTGGCAGCAGTTGTCCAAAGATATCCAGTTTGTAAAAACTGAATACCTTTCGGGGGCTTCGCCCCCGAACCCCCGACGAGGGGCGCTGCCCCCTCGACCCCCGTCCGCTGACCGGGCAGCGGAACCCCCGGTGCGTGGCTCCAGAGATGTCGTCAGGTGGTTCAGAAAAAATCTTGTGGGATCCATCGTCTTTGGCCCACTATGATTTCTTCATTGTATTGCATATATCCACATTGATCTTGCTAATTGCTTTTCTGCAAATACATATTAGACGAACAAAGCAATATACATGTAGCAAGAATAATAAGATAAAAGCACATTAGGACTATGCGAAGTTTACGTATAAGTGCTAAGGTGATATCATAAATATTAGTGATATCATAATGATTAAACTTAATTGAATAACCATAATCAAAAACATTGTTTTGATTTTGGCAACTTGATTAAATTTAAGATAGAAAGCTCATATCACTAAAATGTAAACCAATAGGCATATATCACAAAAGGTATAAGTATAAGTAGAAATGCTATAGCGATAGTATAAAGATTAGTGATAATGAAATGCTAAACTTAACATATTAACCATATTCAAAAACATGATACCATCATTGGGCCAACAGAGGGTTGATTAGTACACCAGAGAGTCCACACTCGGGACGAGGGTGTTTGTCGTGTTCATTGGTACCAGAGAGTCCATACTCAGGATGAGGGTTGACCATTTGCACCAGAGAGTCCACACACGGGACGAGGGTGTTTTGCCGTGAGCTAACCAGAGAGTCCACACTCGGGACGAAGGTTAGTGCTTAGTTCAAACCTGTGAGTCCACACTCGGGATGAGGGTTTGGTTCTTCCATTGATCTCGTGTTTATTGTTTACTCGATAGTTCATTTATACATAGTTGTTCTAGTGTTCGTGTTCGTGTTCGTAGTCATTTGTCGTGTTCCTATTTTTCTTGTTTATTTTCTTGTGCATGATAAAACTGTTAGATAGGCATATATATTATGTATCTTGCTATATCCTCTGAGGACCTGATGATCTCTTCAGGTTTAGCCAAGTTTGAGTCAGGAGCAGGCGAGAGAGTTTGAGTCAGCATCAGATAGCAGGGCTTGCATTTGAGGTCGACTTGATTAGCAGTTGGTACTCAGTTAGTTATTTCTTGTATTTCTCTATTTCCATCTATTGGTAGTGGATTTATGTCCACCGGACGTGACATTGATTCTTGGATACATTCAAGTTATATTCATTCTTGCTTAGTTTCATAGATATTCATTGAACTTGGTTGTGTCTTGATTTTTCTGTGGATGAGATATAGATTTCCATGTGATACTAGATACAGTGACTTGTGTATATTAGACAGCATTCTACTGCCGACACTGCGGCGTAGGCTGGGCTTGAACACGCTTCGTATCCGAAATATGGGTGCGGGTCGTAACAAGTTTTTTTGGTGGCCCATGCAGGTCAACGTTAATCACTTCAGTTACGTCACTGTATCGACGTGAGCCTGCGAATAGGAATGGACACTTAGGACCTCAACCACATGTTTTGACTCATTATTGGCCTCTAATCCTTGATTTCATTGAATCCTTGATTTGTATTCCGCTTGAAAATCTCTTCAACGGCTAAAGTATTTTCTTTATTACAGTTAAGATGGACTCTCAAGACAGGAACAATGCTACACTGAACACTCCATCGGCTACAGGAGGCTTTTTTACATATATGACCCCACCGACACAAGGAGGCCAGCTCACTCATATGGACAATCTGCCACGGTCGCGGTTCTCGAGATTCCACAGAGACGACATTCCAGCACCCTCGCAGTTCCCACCGCAGACTCCGCCACCAGCACATGTCCCACCGCCAGGTGTTCTACGTCCAGTACCAGCCATGCATCCAACACTAGTAATGTATCCAACATTTGCCATGCACCCACCACCGACGATGTATCCAGCCCTGACGATGTATCCAGTACCTATTCTGCCTCTGCCACCAGTACTGGACAATGTCACACTCTTGGGGATCTTCCAGCAGCAAGCCAACATGTTCTGCGACACCTTGAGGGAGGCTCTTCAGATTAGAGATGCTCCGTGATAGCGCCCTGGAACTTCCAAGAACTTTATGGACCTCCGGCCCAGAGAATTCTATGGGACAGAAGGGATTCTTTACGCTGACGAGTGGTTGGAGAACATTGAACGATACTTAAAGATGGCCCGAGTTCTAGAAGATCTGAAGATCGAGTCAGCTAGTGGACAGCCTTTCGACATCGTACGGACGTAGTACCAAGGCGAGCCCCAATTTTCTGCTCCAGATGTAACTTTGGAGGAATTCAAGCGACTGTTCAAGAAGAAATTCTATCCATACGTAGCAAGAGAGGCGTGGATGAGACAGTTCGAGCACCTAGAACAAGACAACTACACCGTCGACGAGTACACATCGGAGTTTTCTCGCCCCAGCCGCTTCGCGGAGAACTTAGTCAGCACCCCTGAAGACAAGGCGCAACAATTCAGAAAGGGACTATCTCACGAGATACGTCTCGCCATCGCCACCACTCGAGCCGCCACTTACGAGAAGATTCTAGAGGTCGCCCAAGTTGTAGAAGAAGAGTTGAGTCACAAGCCGAAGAGAAATCGAGACGCATTCGAAGGAGGCAGCGACCAATCAGCATCGGCAAAATATCCTAACATTTCAGGGAAGACCTCCACACAGCAGCATCAACAGCAACCACGAGCAGGCCCACAACAAGTTCAAGATGTTCCCATCTGCCAGTACTGCAAGAAGAGAGGCCACGTCCAAAAAGATTGTCGTAGATGGTTGAGGTTGTACTATACTTGTGGATCCAACCAGCATCTATCTTGAGATTGCCCGAAGAAGAGCGCGAATGCCCCACCAGTACCAGCCACACAGGGAGGACAAGCTTATGCCATGATCACGGAGGATGCAAAAACACCACAGGAAGCAGCTGGCGAGAATTGGCAGTATTATAGATAGGCCATCTTAGACTTTGATTTAAGAGGAATTGAATTTCTTTTATAGCAATTTGTTCCAGAACATTCATTCTAGTAGATCACGACTCATTAGATTTCGAGGACAAAATTATTTTTAAGGGGGATAGTATGTGGCATCTGCCATCCCGATTATAATTTAGTGATATTTTTTATTTTTATTTGAATAGTTTATATTTAATTTTCTATGATCATAGGAGTTGTGACTAAGCCCACAGGTGATTTATGACCATCTTGTGGTCACATGATCTCTAGATAGGGTCTATATGCATTCTATAGCTATATTATATTTTATTATGATTTTTAGACATTTTTATATATTTTTAAGTATTTATTCTGTGAAGATTTATATTTATGAATGATTTTCATAATTTATTTTGAGGCCATTTGTGACTATTTTGAGACCCAGTATTTTTCTTTAGGCTCTATTAGGTTAAATATATTTTATGTATTTACTACAATTTTTCTAGAATTTTTAGATAATTAAATATAGGAAAACATATTTTCTAAGACTTCTAGAATTTACTGTGCAAGCCTATGAGCATATATTGACCCCCAGATACTTTTCTAGGCTTTATTATGTTATTTTACATTTTCTAGAATTTTTTCATATTTTTTTGGCTATTTTTAATATTTATTATAATTTTCTGTAATTAAAATGGCTTTAAAAACTGTTTTCTGGATATTAATTATACAGTCAACTGCCCTGTCAGCTGGCCGGGCCCACCTGTCAGCCGCTAGGCCGAGCGGGACGGGACTAGCTGTCAGCTGCGTCCGCAGTTGACTGGGTTTCCTTCATTTGAGCTCGGCTTACAAACCGACTCCAAGTCGGCTTAAGTGAAGCAACATGGCCATCTGGCCGTCCATCCTTTTGAGCGGGTGCAACAAGATGCTGCCACGTGTCCCTAGACACCCACCAACTCAGCCAAGCCGCCTATATATATATATATATATATATATATATATATATATATATATATATATATATATATTTGTGGGGTTTTTCAAGAAACCCTAGATTATTTCTCAGCCGACTTTTGGAGTTTGATCCCGGTGATCTTCCGACTTCCCGAAGCGATTTCCGTCAACTCCGACGTGCTTTTCATGCGTCGTTTTTTTTGGATTCGTATCAAGGTAAGCTTTTCTGAATATGTAATTTATTTTCGTAGATGTTATTCCTAAATTTCTGGAAAATTCATAGAGTGTCGGTTGTCCTAAACTTGACACATTTTGGTGTTTTCGAGATTCCGGGAGAACCAGAAATCAAAATCATGAACCGTTTAAAGTTTCGGAAAGCTAACACAGATCTCTACAACATATAATATTTCTAGAAATTATTTCATTTATATAGTATTTTAGTTATTTTGTTGAACTCAGAATTGATCGGTTGATCACCGTTTTGGTCACTATTAGCCATAACAGCGGTATCTTTTGACCAAAGTGTGATTTTGTGGCACGGTTGATTCCAACACACTCGTGGCGCTAAAATCTACCAAAGTGCACTTTCAAAATCTAGAGTTCACAGCGTTTGACTAGATAGTCAACGGTACGCCTCGATTTGCGTGCCATGGGTTCCAAAATTAGAAAACACGACTTTTGATGGCCAAACTTGCATGTTTAGATTATATTCAGATTATTATTAGGTTAAATTAGGTTTGTAAGTGAATTATTCTAGAATTAATTATTATTAGATTAGTAACCCAACTAGCCATTATTCCATGAATTTAGAACTAGAATATTAGAATTGATTTATAGTTTTCGTACACGATTCATGGTACGATATGTGTTATAGGTTGATATCTCCTAGATCGACATTCTCTCATCCTCGACTTGTGACTATGGTTTGTGCAAGGACCACAGGCAAGTATACCTTACATTTCTCTACAGTTTTATGTACATGCATTGTATTTCATTTTCCAGTTTTGATTATTTTTGGACATGTGCTCTTCGTGTTATATTATGTTGAGTTGTTTTTATTGCATATAGCCGTGTTCATATTTGATCTTGTGGTTCACACTTGGAGTTTCTCACCAGTACCTTGCTTGAGTCGTATCATAGAACGAGTGCGTGTAGTGAACTGCTATAGCCTTGATTATCGTTTTGCACAACCAGAGAGTCTACACACGAGATGAGGGTTGATCAGTGCACCAGAGAGTCCACACTCGGAACGAGGGTGCTTGTCGTGTTCATTGGTACTAGAGAGTCCACACTCGGGATGAGGGTTGACCATTTACACCAGAGAGTCCACACATGGGACGAGGGTGTTTTGTCGTGAGCTAACCAGAAAGTCCACACTCGGGACGAGGGTTAGTGCTTCGTTCAAACCTGTGAGTCCACACTCGGGATGAGGGTTTGGTTCTTCCATTGATCTCGTGTTTATTGTTTACTCGGCAGTTCATTTATACGTAGTTGTTCTAGTGTTCGTGTTCGTGTTCGTAGTCATTTGTCATATTCCTATTTTTCTTGTTTATTTTCTTGTACATGATAAAATTGTTAGATAGACATGTATATTATGTATCTTTCTATGTCCTCTGAGGACCTGATGATCTCTTCAGGTTTAGCCAAGTTTGAGTCAGAAGCAGATGAGAGAGTTTGAGTCAGCGTCTGATCGCAGTACTTGCATTTGAGGTCGACTTGATTAGAAGTTGGTACTCAGTTAGTTATTTCTTGTATTTCTCTATTTTCTTCTATTGGTAGTGGATTTGTGTCCACCGGACGTGTCATTGATTATTGGATGCATTTAAGTTATATTCATTCTTGCTTAGTTTCATGGATATTCATTGATCTTGGTTGTGTCTTAATTTTTCTGTGGATGAGATATAGATTTTTATGTGATACTAGATATAGTGACTTGTATATATTAGACAGCATTCTACCGTCGACACTGCGGCGTAGGCTGCGCTTGGATACGCTTCGTATTCGAAATGCGGGTGCGGGTCGTGACACCTGTGGTCCTTGCACAAACCGTAGTCACAAGTCGAGGATGAGAGGATGCCGACCTAGGATCAGTCAACCTATAACATATATCGTACCATGAACCGTGAACGAAAACTATAAATCAATTCTAATGTTCTAGTTCTAAATTCATGGAATAGTGGCTAGTTGGGTTACTAATCAAAAAATAATTAATTCTAGAATAATTCACTTAAAAACCTAATTTAACCTAACAATAATCTGAATATAATCTAAACATGCATGTTTGGCCATCAAAGTCGTGTTTCCCAATTTTGGAAACCATGGCACACAAATCAAGACGTACCGTTAACTATCTAGTCAAAAATTGTGAACTCTAGATTTTGAAAGTGCACCTTGGTAGATTTCAGTGCCACGAGTGCGCTGGAATCAACCGTGCCGCAAAATCACGCTTTGGTCAAAAGATATCGCCGTTATGGCTAATCGTGACCAAAACGGTGATCAACCGATCAATTCTGAGTTCAACAGAATAACTAAAATACTAGATGAATGAATTAATTTCTGAAAAAAATATAAGTCGTAGAGCTCTGTGTTAGCTTTCCGAAACTTCAAACGGTTCATTATTTCAATTTTTTGTTCTCTCGGAATCTCGAAAACACCAAAACGTGTCAAGTTTCGGACAACCGACACTCTACGAATTTTCCAAAAATTTAGGAATAATATATACAAAAATAAATTATATATTTAGAAAATTTACCTCGAGATGAATCCAATAAAAAAATGGCACACTAAAATCACGTCGGAGTTGACGGCAATCGTCTTGGGAAGTCGAGATCTCTACTAGAACTCTCTCTCAAAAAGGCGGCCGAAATTTAATTAGGGTTTCGAATATAATAATATATATATATATGAGAGAGAGAGGCGGTTCAGCCTGGGCACCGATATTGGAAGGGACGAGAATCAATGGTACGGGAGGGCAAGGGAGAATAATCGAGAATGAATACGAGGTTTCAAAGGCGGTAGAGAAATTTCTAAAAGAATTTTCAAGGCAGAGTGGATTGAGATTTCTAAGGTTTAGTCATATTCGCAGGCTCGTATTAGTACAGTTACGTAACCGATACGATATGCTCTGACCTGCATGGGCCACCACAAAAACTTGTCCTGACCCGCACCCATTTTTTGGGCACGAGCTCGTGAGCAAGCCAGCTACGTATCGAGCAAACTCTGGCCCGACTCGAATACGTAAACAATGTCAAGGCTATGGTCTAATGCCAAATCATGGCAATGTAATCTATATCTCAAATCCACAATAAGTATACGGAACATGAATGAACACTATGGGTCATGGTCTGCAGCTCAATATCATAAATGTCCGATAAGACTCCAAGGAATATAACAAGAGTCTATAAACTGAATAAATAAATAGGATATCGCATGATACTGAAAGAAAAGCACGAGAGGATAACAATGTAATATCACTAACAAATACCTGAGACATGCATCACAATCATCTACCATCCCGCTCTGCCACTAACTCCATGCAATCGCTAAACCTGAAGAGATCATCAGGTCCTCAAAGGACATAACAAGATACATAAAAACATGCCTATCTAGCAGTTTTATTATGCACAAGAAAATAAACAAGAAAAAAAACATAAATACGAAAAATGACTACGAACAAGAACATGAACACTAGAATAACTACGTATAAATGAACTGCCGAGTGAATAATGAACCCGAGATCAATGGAAGAACCAAACGCTCGTCCCGAGTGGACTCGCAGGTTTGAACTAATCACTAACCCTCATTCCGAGTGTGGACTCTCTGGTTAGTTCTAATCACTAACCCTCGTCCCGAGTGTGGACTCTCTGGTGCAAGTATAAGTCAACATCCTCGTCCTGAGTGGACTCTCTGATACAAGAATAAGTCAACATCCTCGTCCCGAGTGGACTCTCTGATGCAAGTATAAGTCAATATCCTTTTCCCGAGTGGACTCTCTGATGTAAACAGATCCAGACAACACCCTCGTCCCGAGTATGGACTCTCGGGTACAACGGATCAACCCTCGTCCCGAGTGTGGACTCTCTGGTTAGGTAAAACGATAGTCAAGGATTTAGCAGTTCACTGCACGCACTTGTTCTATGACACGACTCAAGCAAGGTACTGGTGAGAAACTCCAAGTATGAACCATAAGACCAAACATGAACACGGCTATATGCAATGAAAATAGCTCGACAGAATATAATACGGAAAGCACATGTACATGACAATCAAAACTGGAAAATGAAATACAATGCATATAAATAAAACTGTAGAGGAAGGCAAGATATACTTGCCTGTGGTCCTTGCACAAATCGTAGTCACAAATTGAGGATGAGAGGATGTCGATCTAGGATCTGTCAACCTATAACACATATCGCACCATGAACCGTGCACGAAAACTATAAATCAATTCTAATGTTCTAGTTCTAAATTTATGGAATAGTGGCTGGTTGGGTTACTAATCTAATAATAATTAATTCTGGAATAATTCACTTAAAAACCTAATTTAACCTAATAATAATCTGAATATAATCTAAACATGAAATTTTGGCCATCAAAGTCGTGTTTTCCAATTTTTGAAACCATAGCACGCAAATCGAGACGTATCGTTGACTATCTAGTCAAACGCTATGAACTCTAGATTTTGAAAGTGCACTTTGGTATATTTCAGTGCCAGTGTGCAGGAATCAATCGTGCCGCAAAATCATGCTTTTGTCAAAAGATATTGCCGTTATGGCTAATCGTGACCAAAACGGTGATCAACCGATCAATTTTGAGTTCAACAGAATAACTAAAATACTAGATGAACGAATTAATTTCTGAAAAATATACATGTCATAGAGCTCTGTGTTAACTTTCCGAAACTTCAAACGGTTCGTGATTTCGATTTCTGGTTCTCCCAGAATCTCGAAAACATCGAAACATGTCAAGTTTTGGACAACCGACACTCTACGAATTTTCTAAAAATTTAGGGATAATATATACGAAAATAAATTATATATTCAGAAATTTTACCTCGAGACGAATCCAATAAAAAAATGGCATGCTAAAATCACGTCGGAGTTGACGGCAATCGTCTCGGGAAGTCGAGATCACTACTAGAACTCTCTCTCAAAAAGGCGGCTAAAATTTAATTAGGGTTTCGAATATAATAATATATATATATGAGAGAGAGAGGCGGTTCAGCCTGGGCGCCGACAGGTGGGCCCCCTGGTGAATTTCTGGATAATTAATTATTTTAATTCAGAAAATTATTTAAAAATCATTTTAACTCCAAATAAATCAAAATAAATTTCAAAAAAATCCAGAAAAATTCTAAAATATTCTAGAAAATATTTCTAACCTCCTAGAACCTAAATAAAAATAACTTGTCTCAAAATAGTCCCAAATAACCTTATAGTAATTCATGAAAGTTAATAAAATAAATATATCTTTAATAAATAAATATCTAAAAATGTCTAAAAATCATAGGAAAATATAATATAGCTATAGCATGCTTATAAAACCATCTAGAGATCATGTGACCACAAGATGGTCATAAATCACCTGTGGGCTTAGTCACAACTCCTATGATCATAGAAACATTAAATGTAAACTAATCAATAAAAAATAAAAAAATATATCACAAAATTTCGGGAAGAGGAGTTACAACATCGTCACAACCAAACCCACCACAGAGAGAGAGAGAGAGTCCACCTGATTTTTGCCTCCCGCCGCCTTCGTACCGGTGAGCCGTCGCTTGCAGCCCACAGACCTGTCCCAACCCACATCTCCATCTCCTCCTTTCCAAGTGCCCTCCGGCAGTCCGTGCCCTGTGGCCGACACCGTCCATGCTCCAGCCGTCAAATCCCCGCAACGCCAGTGCCGTCACCCCTAACAATCGCCCCGCCGACTGGGCTCCGTCGGGCACTGCTCCTCCCAGAGCCGCCCGCTCCACCGTAGCTAGGTGGGACCCCCCTATTTTTCCTCTCGACTTCCTTTTTCCTCGCTCTCTCCATGCAACCCTCTTCTCTCCCTCTGTCTATCACCCTCATCGTTTCTCTCTCCTTCGAATGGGGAAGAGGAATGTTTGGGAGAGAGAGAGAGAGCAGTAGCTCTCAAATCCCTTCAATTAGGGATTTTAAGTGAGAAGTACAGTAGCTCTCCCCCTTTAATTCATATGTGTTAATTAGGTGTTTAATGAGCATCATTAGGGCTCGTTTGGATCAAGTTTTTGGATTCCTAGGAATAGATTTTCAATTCCTTTCCCATGGAAAAGGAATTCAACATTCCCATACCCATGTTTGGTTAGGTTGGGAATAGGTAGTTCAAAAAATTTTAAAATTTTATTTTTATGTTTGGTTCACACATGGATAGGAATCTTAATTTATTTAGTTTTACTTTAATACCCTTTCACTAATTTCATGATGATTCACATGTTTGGGATAGGAGTTAAAAATTTAGAAATAAATAGAGGGTATAACCGTCTAAACAAAATAGTCAAACATCATTCCTAGGAAAGCAAATCTATTCCCATGAGGGGCTTGGGAATAGCTTTCCCACATCTATGGGAATAGCTTTCCCACATAACCCCCTCATATTCCCTCCTCATTCCCAATCCTAAACATACCAAACATGGGTAAGGAATTCAAATCCCATTCCCAAGTCTCAAAAACTTGAACCAAACGCCCCCTTAAGGTAAAGAATGAGTAATTAGAGTTATAGTTATTATTATTATTATTATTATTATTATTATTATTATTATGTTTATATACAGTATATATTATGACATATAAATAGTTTATGTATAAGTAAATAAAATATTTATATACATTTATATATGGTTTAGTAAAATGCTTGTTAGGGAGTGAGCCCACTAAGTTGTTTTAGTTGGCTAGGGCTGCCTTTCTCTTAGGCTAAGGGTTGGTTTTTGGGAATATGGTATTTTTATGTAATAGTGTGCATAAGCATATGTATGTATACTATTGGTATTATATAGGTTAATATCATTAGCTATTGTACTTGGGCAAATTTTATAGTTATTTTAATATATATATATTATAGACATATTCCTGAAAAATATTTTATAACCAAAATTATTATTGGATTAAATGATTCTATTTTTAAATTGATTTAAAAACCTAAAATAATACTAAAGTATTTTCTCTAATAAAATTTGTATTTTACTAAAATAGGGGTTAGAGACCCAACATGATTTTATAGATTTTCATATATTATCTAAAAATATTATGATTTATAAAAAAATAGTTTCTAATGTTATAAATGATTTTTCAATTAGTTATATGCATATAGTTATTCTTTTTCCCTTAAATTCATAAATCGTGACTAAGATAGTCGTTTCCTATTTCTTGATTCGATTATCATGTCGAACTCTGATTTTGGGCTTCTATATACCAAACTAGGCTATTTAGACTATTCTGGACTCAATAGAATCGCATATGCCATCGTTTGGGACCACCTTGTGGCGCATAGCATCTTAACATATTTCGTGTTGACACATTCGTATCGCATACGTCGACTCCAACCAAATTGAGGCGAGTACATTCTCTGATAGTTTTCATTATCTTGATAGTCTCTATGATATCACTTTGTAGTGTTATACTTGATTCTTGACACGAGAGTACACGAATTAGTATAGCTTGGATCCCGTCAAGAGATGTTACTCCTGGTTATCCTGGTATATTAGTACATGTCTCGTTATTGTTTATGTACTTGTATAGACACCGATTCCTAAGGGGATTTGCTACCCTCTTAGAGAATTCCGTGTCGTAACGTGCTATGGTTAGATCCATTATACTAGTCGGGAGATAGAGAGATATTAGGAGATAATGTGATCATATCCCTACTTATTTACTCACTTGTGTATAGCTCACCCTCGCCATACGTAGGGTGTAGCCTGACCTTACTTGTACTTGTACATAGCTTCCATGTATGGCCGACCTGATTTCCAGGTTTACCTGTGCTTGTACTTGTGCATAGCCGGTCATATGGATAGTATGATCCTAGTCCCAAGCCGATCACATAATAAACTAATATCTCAAGGCACTGTTAGTAGTACATGTTCTATTCTAGATTATCACCTATTGTTATTGTTACCATGACATGTTCATATGATTTTTCTACTTTTCTACTATTTAATTTTCTTATCCATCATGTATTTCATTGTTTACTGTTATTTATATTTTTTTGTCAATTTAATGGAACTGCTATTAGTTTATGTGCTTCGCTCCAATCCTGACTGGATAACCAAATTTTAGGAGTTTTTATGCCACACATACTTGGACTACATGACGATGCTAGCTGAGACAGATCTTGATGTTCCATGGACTGTGAGTTGACTCTTGAGAGCTCTAGGCCATTACTTCCTTATTTAGATTGTTTTCGTTATCGGATTTGTCTCCGATACATTCTTATCTTATATGATCATTGTAGACTCTAGTTGTTTCAGTGTATTGCTATTTTTCATATTTCATATCTTCCTTAGCTGTTTGTGATTTGAGTACATATTGTTATTATAGATCATGTAAATGTTGAGATATTTGATGGGTACTTGATAGCGCTCTACCGTCGATACTGCAGCATAGGCTGGACGTGGCCCACGTACTCGTGTCCGATATCTGGGTGCGAGACATAATAGGTCCGGCTTAGAGATCCTCGCTATGCCTGTCATGCACTCCTAAAATAAATAATTTCATCTATCAATGATATATCGATGCCTTAACACATATTATTTATAGACTTACTATATACAGTCCCTACTAGACATAATCTACGGAACTAGCACTTACTATTTATATGACACAATCAATCATATATGGTATTAAATCAATATAATAAAATAATATTTTTGTAACGTAAAAATATAATATTTATTTCTGGAAAAATATACTAAAATATTTATAATAAGACTACATTATTTATAAGGAAACTATTATCAATCTAGCATATATAGTATTAAATCTATATGATAAAGTAATATTTTAATAACAGAAAAATATCTTATTGAATTCTGAAAAAATAATTATAAATATTCTATAATAATAGTTAATATATTTTATTTATAGAAAAATATATTTCCGTATTGATTCTACATCAATATACTTAGACTTGTTCCATAGTTTGGGTCCCAAAATGACAAATTTTTTATAAATATTAATTCTAAAAGATAGTATAAAATATGTTTTTTTAATCAAAACATGCACAACATTTATTTTGGACAAGCCTCATGAAGTTTCGAAGCATACACATAGAATCTATGAGCTTTTAGTGTTCCGACATTACAGCAAAATGTCCAAATTTTTAATAAATAGTAAATTGAATCAAAAGATACAAAATTATATGCATTTTAAATCTTAGGAAGTCTAGTTTCTTACCAAAATATAGGAAGGGTCTAAGTGGTTCAGAAGTGGCCGGAACTTGCACACAACATAACTGGTCTATTTTGGACACATTTTCGTAGAACGGACGCACCGAACAAACCATTTGGAACTGTATGGATGGTCAATTAGACATGAAAATATAACATAGATCTTTATATTAGTTTTGGTTTCACGAAAGATGATGTTGGTAAGTACATGAAACCCTAGATGCAAAATATCATACCTGCTGTGATAAATTCAACACAAGTTCGATCGATTTCGGGTGCCTTCGGCGTCTCATACCGACCAAATTAGGGGTTGAGGCTCCTCGAGAAGGTGTTTGGGTGTTAGAGGGGTGTCCTAGGGTCGAGATGAAGGTGGTAGGTGTCACGACCCGCACCCACTGTCGGGGTACGAGAACGTAACAACGCCCAGACTACGCCGCAGTATCGGCGGTAGAACGCTGTCCTAGGTCAATCATCTAACAATATAAAAGTACCTGTACAGTATATACTCTCCGAATGGAGGTGATATAACAATATGCTGTCTCAATCACATCTAAGGTAGAAGAATGAAGAACAGATAGATAGATAGTAACTCAAGGAGAACCATAGCATAGATGAAAAAGGTCTAAGTGTCTAGTACAACATAATATCCAGAACTGTCAACTCATAAAACAAAAGTCTAAGAGTCTATACATCTCCACATCTCAAAATACAACACAGAATGTGAGAAAAAAAGATATAGGAAAGACTGCCTAGACTAAACTGGTCTAGACTACTGGAACATCCTCCTCAGCTGCAGGTGGATCCTGCTGAGGGTCCACAACATAAGTGTCATCTAGTCCTGCTCCATAATAGGTAGACACCAGGGCCTCATCCTCATCCTCTGTAATATTTTCAACAGGTCCAATCAGGACGGAAACGAGCACAATACATCTCACGCAGTGCATAGTATGATAGGAGATATAAAGCATGCAATAGCGTAAAATACAGAAACTGCCGAAGGAAGATACATGTAGCAAATGAGATAGCTGTAAAGGAAATATCTACTGTATATAGAGAACTAGCAGTGTCTAGTGAGTCAGAGTAAAATATAGACATGTGAAATGGCATAGGAGATTCATGATTACAGCTAGAAGTGATTCATGACTACAGCTACTGGGGTAATATCCACATGACTATTTCCACTCCTCCATCCCCAATCAATACACAAGGATCCGTTCAAGTTATGTTAAGATTCGTGATAAGCCCATAAATGGGAGATTCATGAGAGGCTCTGTGAATCATGAGAGTACATGAGTCACAAGCGATTCGTGAATCTATGAAAGCATAGAGATACATGATGATTGTGAAACACACATAATATGAAGTACCCGATGCTCCCGAGGGGGATAACATCTCATGTAAAGATCCATATAGTACCAATCCGTGTTACCAACGTGACAGCAACAAGTAAAGTAATCTAGAGCGAGAAGTAAAGCCTGAACAAGTATGAAACGGTCAGAGAATGTACTCGCCTGATAACTGAATGTCTGAAGAGGATATACTGCCTAAGGAGAGGTGTCTGGCTCCTAATCAGAGCAATACAAGTCACAGTGTATCCACAATGGTAAAAATAAAGTATACAATGCATACTACATGATTCCTAAGCCAAACTAGGTCAAAGTCAAACTTGGTCAACTCTAGACAATTCTAACAGTCAACTAAGTCAACTTAAGTCAAATTTAGACAAATCAAGGTTCTAGTCAACTTTAGATTAGTCAACAAGGTAATTGGGTCAAGGGTCAACTATCCAAGTCAACTCTATAAGGTTAACTCAACTAACCATAGGCTAACTTGTCTTAGGTTACCTAAGATACCATAATACAAAGCTAAGGTATAACCAACTTCCTATATAAGGTATACCACATATAAATACATATATTTAGTACAACATCAAACTTAATCTTATAATCAAGCTAAACCATAGTCTAACTCAATCAAGACTCAACTCTAAG
This sequence comes from Iris pallida, assembly GCA_029216955.1. Lineage (NCBI taxonomy): Eukaryota > Viridiplantae > Streptophyta > Magnoliopsida > Asparagales > Iridaceae > Iris > Iris pallida. Next base: position 11,036,499 of record JANAVB010024994.1, read on the forward strand.
TATCCTACTTAACCCCATACCTATCTTCACTCTACATAGGGCTATCTATATAACCAAGTCATAAATAATACCCTTATATAGGTCAAAGTCTAAACCAACTAGTCAATAGTCTAGGGTTTAGTCAAACTTAGGTCACCAAGTCATTTAGAGTCCATCCAAACTATTTCTAGGCCAATTTGGTTAAGGTTTGACCTATAGTTGACTTTGGTCAACCATGGTCAAACTTGTAGTCAAACTAAGTCACAGGAAGTCATACTAAGTCAAATAAGGTCAAACAAGATCAAACAAGGTCAAACAAGTCCAAGTTAGGTCAAACAATGTTAAACTAGTTAAGTCTTGGTTTACTAGTCAATTAGGGTTAGGCCTAATGGCCATAGGCTAGTATATAGCCCATAGGTTAGTACTCCTAGGTCAAGGCTAATGATGGGGTTTTCATATAGACCTATAACTAGGAGTCACATATATATATCTATATAATACCCAATATCAATATAGGAATAATACATATAATACAACCCACATATTTATATATAATGATAACACTATATATATATATCTAATACAATATATATATCATATATATATACATATATATATATGTAAACAAAACCTATATATATATATAATCATATATATAGAGAGAGGAAAGAGAGAGACTCAATGAGAGAGAGAGCTAATCAGTGAGAGAGGGAGAGAGAGACTGAACAGTGGGGGGGTGTGTCTCAGGTTTCCTGAGACAGGAAACCCCCACAGAAAACACACACACACCCCACATATACATACATATATATATACACACACCACTACACCTACACACAACCAAAACTCCCCACATTCGACCCACACTCACAAATACATATATACTTCACATCTACACACTAAAATACACTAGTCTAATGTATTAAACACACACAAAATCGAATTGAAATTCGATTTTCAAAACTGGAAATTAATCCCAAAACAGGGATTGTTGCACTGTGCACTCGAATTTGAGGTAATTCGAAATACACGCAACCAAACGAGCTAAGACTCGTATCCCAAGGTTGGTAACTGGTGTCCCCACACATACCCTAGTGTCCTAGGTACTTGACACGACATCACGACACAGTTTCTCGTGTCCAAACACAAGAAAACCACACCCGGGTAAACTCTGATACACACGCACACACACAGTATCGTGCACGCGTGCACTTAGCTCTAGGACACGACACACTCATCTACGTGTCTCGTACTCGTAGGGGAAAAGTTCGCCTAGGGGTCTACTAGGTGTCCACTAACCTGATTCGTGTCCAAGTGTCCGTGTGTCCGAGTTCTACGTGCGTATCAGAGAGGTCTGAAACGCGTGTGCTGTGCCAGTGTACGACCCGTGCGAGTGGAATTTCTCCCTCGACACGACACGTCGTGACACAAGACTTTAGGGGTGTCTTATCAGACACTGCCCCTAGGTCTGTGCCAAGTGGCACGTGTCCACGTGTCGTGTCGTGTCCACACGAGGGGTCTGGTAGCAGGGGAGCTACGCAGTACCTCGTGCACAAGTGTCGGGGGTTCGTGTACTTCACACGTGGCACGTGGGGCCACGTGCTCGTGTCAGGGGGTAGCCTAGGTCTAGGACTAGGGATTAGGCATGACACTTTGTGTCCACGACACGTGTGGTCATGACACGAAGTGTCGAACAGTGGGGTTTAATCAGTGTGCAGTGCAGTGCAGTGCAGTGCTTAACAGTGTGTTCGTGTCCAATTTGGACACGGACACGACACGATAATGTGCTCAGTCCTAGGGTTTCATGTCCTACATGTTTAGGGCTACCCAAAAATATAATTTGTTTCACAAAAACACAAGGTTTAGTCCTAAGTGGCATTTACACAAATACTGAAATTAAGACACAGACACGTGTCCGATACGGACACCAAAACACATCAAAATCCCACCAAACTTTACCCACAGTATTGTTATCCCTATATGAATGCATTTATGAAAGAAAAACAGGAATTTGACTAGGTTTGTGAGAAAATACCTATTGAGTGAAAACTCAAGAAAACAACTTCTTGGGGGGGGGGGGTTGTTCACTGTCCTTGGGGGTGCCCACAGCTAGGGTATCCTTGCTAGCTAGCCTTCCTTGGTATCCTCACTAGTAGGGGGTTCCAACGCAAGAAACGGGGCTCAATTTGGTGGAGAAATGGTCAAGTTATGGAGGTATGAAGTTGAGGGAAAACCTAAACTCCAATGTATTGAAAATGAAGCCTTTCTTGTGAAGGGTGTACACATATGGAGGGGGGTGTTCTTGGCTGCCATGGGGGGGGATAGGGGTAGGCTATAGGGTCCCCTTCCACCTTGCAAGACTTAGTCTCTAAGGCTTTGACTAGGGGTTAGATATTCTAGGTTTATAAAATATCCTAGAAAGTTAAATATCTAGATATTTATCAACCTAGATATTTACACATAAAGTAAATATCTACACTTAGTCTTCTAGGTTAGTGACTAACCCCTAGATTAGGGTAAACTAGCTTAGGGACTAACATAACAATAATCAATAATTAAATAATAATAAAAACACATAAATTCAAATAATTCCAAATAAATCCTAGAAAATTACCAAAATACCCCTTAGGCTAAAAATCACTAAAATGATATTCTAAGCCTATGGTCAAGTTCTCATGGTCATGGCAACTTCTAGGTTAGAGAAAACTAGGGTTTACACTAAGTTATTCTAACCAAAATCACAAAGTCATAAGTCATGACTTAGCATGACTTAGAAAATGGTTTAATCACACTAATAATCACTATAAACCATATCATGCCCTAATCACCATTATTAAATAATAAAAAATAATAATTCTTCAAAAATCCCTAAATTCTGAAAACAGGGTGTTACAAGTCTACCCACCTTAAAATAATTTCGTCCTCGAAATTTAGATGGTCGTACTCCTTCTAGGTCAAACCTCCAACAATCAAGGACGAAGCCACTACCTAGGCAACATACAAGGTCAACAAGCAAAATATGGGTAGTAGACCTATACTGGGTCATGTCCAAAATTGGCTGGCAGTTTTAGGTCATAAGGTGTCCTCAATTTAAATTGAAGCCAAAAGTAACTCCATAGGGTAAATCAGGATGGAGTCTCGGGTCAGAAAAATCGTACTAAGCAAATGAAGCACACAATGGTATGCCTGAGTGGGACACTAAGGTCATGGGTGTAGTATGTCATGTCTAGGTCACGTATGTGAAATTAGTTTTGAGAAAACAACTAGTCTTATGCTCCAAATTTAAAAGTCACGGTAATGTGTCTACGGTGATCATAATTTAGAGTGGGAAAGGTCTATAGCCTAAATTGAACCAAAATCATGATGAATAGTGGTACCAGGGGGACAGGTTAAATGGAACAATCTGTAGGTCTCATCTAGGTGCACTAGTCATTCTAGATCAATACTGTCCTATGGTATCAAAATGTTTAAGCAATCTAAGGTGTCCAAATTTGGGAAGGTAAGGAAACAACAATCATCAAGGCTATAGGGCCGTCTACCCTCCTATAAAAATTTCGTTCTCGAAATTTAGATGGTAGCAGGCCTTCTAGGTTAAAACCCCCAGCAATCATGGTCTCAGAATATACCTTAATCATACAGTTGAAAAGTGTAACCTATGGGGTCATGGCATGCAATATCAGTCTGTGGTCTCTTCTAGTTATACCAACCATGCTACAGTACTAGGCAATCACAAGGTATCAAAACATGCAAGCAAGGGATGCATCAAAATTCTCAAAAAAGAAATACTAAGGTTAGGTCAACTCACCTCCAGCTAGGTCTGAGAACCAGAACTCCCTCCTGGAAGTAGGGCCCTGGTTGGGGCAGGCATAGCAGGGCAGTGCTGCATCCAGTGTGCAGCTGAACCACAGATTAGGCACAATCCTAGTCTCTTCCTACAGTTGTTCCACTTGTGTCCAGACTTCTTGCAGTAGGCACAGATAGGCTTCGGCTCAGCTGGCCTCTGCTGGACAGGAGACTGGGCTGGGTATGATGATATAGGCTGGATAAATGGGTACTCCTCAGGCTCTGGGTAGGACTGGGTACTGCTCCTCGCCCTCTTGGAGCTAGGCTCTCCTCCTAGAAGCACAGAGTCCCGCAGACGTAGCAACCTCTGGATTTGCTCCCTCATGGCCTCCTCATGAACTCTCTGTGACTCCATCAACCTCTCTTGGAAAAATGCAAACACATGGGCTGCATCAAGTAGCAAACCCCCGGGTGGTACAGTATGGAGTACAGAGGGTAGGGAAGGGCTCTCGGTCTCAGGCAAATTCGCAGCTCTCTCCTGAATGACAGGAGATGAAGGAAGACTCTCTGGTGAGGCTACCACCATCTTCCTCAATGGCAGAAGGTGCCACCACCCCCTGATCAGATAGAGGGATAACTATCTCCTGAACAGTAGGAGGTGGAGGCACGCTCTCAGTAGCTGCAGCTGCCCTCAGGCGACGGGCTCGGATCATGGGTGCCATACTGAAAAAAAAAGAGAAAGGAAATAAAATATAAATCAATCATCAAGGCTGAAAACTAGTAATATCAACAAGGAGAACTAGCTACAAGGATTACTATTCAAAGCCAGGCTATACTATCATTCCTAAGACAAGGGCCTAATCACAAGGTATCAAATCATCACACTACGAAAGAACTACATATGCATAAGCTCTATAAAGCTAAGAAGATCTCTACTCCTAAATTATTTAATGATGGAAATAATTTATAATAACTGGAATGAAGATAGAGACGATATATTTAAGAACCTTTCTAAGATACAATCTGATAATCATATGCGTCTGTATAAAAATCATGATACTCAGAGTCCTCGCCACGCTAGTAAGCAAGGCTGCGATAAACGGTAGAGTACATAATAGGGGCATGCACCTCTATAATCATGTCGTCTGGAATTCTCGCTATGCCGACTAGTATAGCTGCGAGGAATTCCAAATCTCATAACCAAGATACGTACATCCGAAGTCAGGTCTCTATGTTTCCGCCACGCCAGCTAATATAGCTGCGATAAACTCTAGGTTCCATAACCAAGTAGACGTTTTACCATCCCAGTATTCCCGTCGTCATATGTTATCAGAAAAATATCGTAACTCGGGCCATAAAAATTCATCTCGATAGGAAAATCAAATCAACAACGATCCAACAAAATCAAATTCGATAATCAAGGAGTGAGAGCAACAAGCAAGGGAAATGATTCAAATTGAAGTTTAATAAGATTCTCAAGGGTCGTCCCAGGAATCTTTCAAGGAATCCTAACAGTGATTGAGTACCTTCAAAATATGTATCCTAATCCTACTGCAGGTTGTAGTGATACTCTAGTTCGAATACCACTACATAAACTCGACCTGCATGGGCCACCACTAAAAACGTGTCACGACCCGCACCCACTGTCGGGGTACGAGAACGTAACAACGCCCAGCCTACGCCGCAGTATCGGCGGTAGAACGCTGTCCTAGGTCAATCATCTAACAATATAAAAGTACATGTACAGTATATACTCTCCGAATGGAGGTGATATAACAATATGCTGTCTCAATCACATCTAAGGTAGAAGAATGAAGAACAGATAGATAGATAGTAACTCAAGGAGAACCATAGCATAGATGAAAAAGGTCTAAGTGTCTAGTACAACATAATATCCAGAACTGTCAACTCATAAAACAAAAGTCTAAGAGTCTATACATCTCCACATCTCAAAATACAACACAGAATGTGAGAAAAAAAGATATAGAAAAGACTGCCTAGACTAAACTGGTCTAGACTACTGGAACATCCTCCTCAGCTGCAGGTGGATCCTGCTGAGGGTCCACAACATAAGTGTCATCTAGTCCTGCTCCATAATAGGTAGACACCAGGGCCTCATCCTCATCCTCTGTAATATTTTCAACAGGTCCAATCAGGACGGGAACGAGCACAATACATCTCACGCAGTACATAGTATGATAGGAGATATAAAGCATGCAATAGAGTAAAATACAGGAACTGCCGAAGGAAGATACATGTAGCAAAAGAGATAGCTGTAAAGGAAATATCTATTGTATATAGAGAACTAGCAGTGTCTAGTGAGTCAGAGTAAAATATAGACATGTGAAATGGCATAGGAGATTCATGATTACAGCTAGAAGTGATTCATGACTACAGCTACTGGGGTAATATCCACATGACTATTTCCATTCCCCCATCCCCAATCAATACACAAGGATCCGTTCAAGTTATGTTAAGATTCGTGATAAGCCCATAAATGGGAGATTCATGAGAGGCTCTGTGAATCATGAGAGTACATGAGTCACAAGCGATTCGTAAATCTATAAAAGCATAGAGATACATGATGATTGTGAAACACACATAACATGAAGTACCCGATGCTCCCGAGGGGGATAACATCTCATGTAAAGATCCATATAGTACCAATCCGTGTTACCAACGTGACAGCAACAAGTAAAGTAATCTAGAGCGAGAAGTAAAGCCTGAACAAGTATGAAACGGTCAGAAAATGTACTCGCCTGATAACTGAATGTCTGAAGAGGATATACTGCCTGAGGAGAGGTGTCTGGCTCCTAATCAGAGCAATACAAGTCACAATGTATCCACAATGGTAAAAATAAAGTATACAATGCATACTACATGATTCCTAAGCCAAACTAGGTCAAAGTCAAACTTGGTCAACTCTAGACAATTCTAACAGTCAACTAAGTCAACTTAAGTCAAATTTAGACAAATCAAGGTTCTAGTCAACTTTAGATTAGTCAACAAGGTAATTGGGTCAAGGGTCAACTATCCAAGTCAACTCTATAAGGTTAACTCAACTAACCATAGGCTAACTTGTCTTAGGTTACCTAAGATACCATAATACAAAGCTAAGGTATAACCAACTTCCTATATAAGGTATACCACATATAAATACATATATTTAGTACAACATCAAACTTAAATCTTATAATCAAGCTAAACCATAGTCTAACTCAATCAAGACTCAACTCTAAGTATCCTACTTAACCCCATACCTATCTTTACTCTACATAGGGCTATCTATATAACCAAGTCATAAATAATACCCTTATATAGGTCAAAGTCTAAACCAACTAGTCAATAGTCTAGGGTTTAGTCAAACTTAGGTCACCAAGTCATTTAGAGTCCATCCAAACTATTTCTAGGCCAATTTGGTTAAGGTTTGACCTATAGTTGACTTTGGTCAACCATGGTCAAACTTGTAGTCAAACTAAGTCACAGGAAGTCATACTACGTCAAATAAGGTCAAACAAGATCAAACAAGGTCAAACAAGTCCAAGTTAGGTCAAACAATGTTAAACTAGTTAAGTCTTGGTTTACTAGTCAATTAGGGTTAGGCCTAATGGCCATAGGCTAGTATCATAGCCCATAGGTTAGTACTCCTAGGTCAAGGCTAATAATGGGGTTTTCATATAGACCTATAACTAGGAGTCACATATATATATCTATATAATACCCAATATCAATATAGGAATAATACATATAATACAACCCACGTATTTATATATAATGATAACACTATATATATATCTAATACAATATATATATCATATATATATACATATATATATGTAAACAAAACCTATATATATATATAATCATATATATAGAGAGAGGAAAGAGAGAGACTCAATGAGAGAGAGAGCTAATCAGTGAGAGAGGGAGAGAGAGACTGAACAGTGGGGGGGGGGTGTGTCTCAGGTTTCCTGAGACAGGAAACCCCCACAGAAAACACACACACACACACCACATATACATACATATATATATACACACACCACTACACCTACACACAACCAAAACTCCCCACATTCGACCCACACTCACAAATACATATATACTTCACATCTACACACTAAAATACACTAGTCTAATGTATTAAACACACACAAAATCGAATTGAAATTCGATTTTCAAAACTGGAAATTAATCCCAAAACAGGGACTGTTGTACTGTGCACTCGAATTTGAGGTAATTCGAAATACACGCAACCAAACGAGCTAAGACTCGTATCCCAAGGTTGGTAACTGGTGTCCCACACATACCCTAGTGTCCTAGGTACTTGACACGACATCACGACACAGTTTCTCGTGTCCAAACACAAGAAAACCACACCCGGGTAAACTCTGATACACACGCACACACACAGTATCGTGCACGCGTGCACTTAGCTCTAGGACACGACACACTCATCCACGTGTCCCGTGCTCGTGGGGGAAAGTTCGCCTAGGGGTCTACTAGGTGTCCACTAACCTGATTCGTGTCCAAGTGTCCGCGTGTCCGAGTTCTACGTGCGTATCAGAGAGGTCTGAAACGCGTGTGCTATGCCAGTGTACGACCCGTGCGAGTGGATTTTCTCCCTCGACACGACACGTCGTGACACAAGACTTTAGGGGTGTCTTATCAGACACTGCCCCTAGGTCTGTGCTAAGTGGCACGTGTCTGCGTGTCGTGTCGTGTCCACACGAGGGGTCTGGTAGCAGGGGAGCTACGCAGTGCCTCGTGCACAAGTGTCGGGGGTTCGTGTACTTCACACGTGGCACGTGGGGCCACGTGCTCGTGTCAGGGGTAGCCTAGGTCTAGGACTAGGGATTAGGCATGACACTTTATGTCCACGACACGTGTGGTCATGACACGAAGTGTCGAACAGTGGGGTTTAATCAGTGTGCAGTGCAGTGCAGTGCAGTGCTTAACAGTGTGTTCGTGTCCAATTTGGACACGGACACGACACGATAACATGCTCAGTCCTAGGGTTTCGTGTCCTACATGTCTAGGGCTACCCAAAAATATAATTTGTTTCACAAAAACACAAGGTTTAGTCCTAAGTGGCATTTACACAAACACTGAAATTAAGACACAGACACGTGTCCGATACGGATACCAAAACACATCAAAATCCCACCAAACTTTACCCACAGTATTGTTATCCCTATATGAATGCATTTATGAAAGAAAAACAGGAATTTGACTAGGTTTGTGAGAAAATACCTATTGAGTGAAAACTCAAGAAAACAACTTCTTGGGGGGGGTTGTTCACTGTCCTTGGGGGTGCCCACAGCTAGGGTATCCTTGCTAGCTAGCCTTCCTTGGTATCCTCACTAGTAGGGGGTTCCAACGCAAGAAACGGGGCTCAATTTGGTGGAGAAATGGTCAAGTTATGGAGGTGTGAAGTTGAGGGAAAACCTAAACTCCAATGTATTGAAAATGAAGCCTTTCTTGTGAAGGGTGTACACATATGGAGGGGGGTGTTCTTGGCTGCCATGGGGGGGTAGGGGTAGGCTATAGGGTCCCCTTCCACCTTGCAAGACTTAGTCTCTAAGGCTTTGACTAGGGGTTAGATATTCTAGGTTTATAAAATATCCTAGAAAGTTAAATATCTAGATATTTATCAACCTAGATATTTACACATAAAGTAAATATCTACACTTAGTCTTCTAGGTTAGTGACTAACCCCTAGATTAGGGTAAACTAGCTTAGGGACTAACATAACAATAATCAATAATTAAATAATAATAAAAATACATAAATTCAAATAATTCCAAATAAATCCTAGAAAATTACCAAAATACCCCTTAGGCTAAAAATCACTAAAATGATATTCTAAGCCTATGGTCAAGTTCTCATGGTCATGGCAACTTCTAGGTTAAAGAAAACTAGGGTTTACACTAAGTTATTCTAACCAAAATCACAAAGTCATAAGTCATGACTTAGCATGACTTAGAAAATGGTTTAATCACACTAATAATCACTATAAACCATATCATGCCCTAATCACCATTATTAAATAATAAAAAATAATAATTCTTCAAAAATCCCTAAATTCTGAAAATAGGGTGTTACAGTAGGAGGGTTGAAAGAGGTCGGGATAATGAGTTTTTGTCGGGTGGAAAGGAAAGTGCAAAAATAGAAAAGAAATAGAAGGGGCGCTCGGTTTTCGTGAGGAATAGGGGGTGGCGGACAGAAAAAGGAGTTTAAAATATAGGAAATCCAAGTCTAAAGGGTTAGGATTGATTAGGATTTGGTTTGGTGATATTTGGTTGTCTAGTTTAAAAGATATACAAAGATATGTCCAAAGGGATTTAAATCGAGTCCAAAGTAGGAAAGTTGTTATGAAGTTGGTTTAGAACAGATTTGAATTGATATGGCTGTAATAAATTCATAAAAATTTAGTCTAAAATAAGTCTAATATGTTAGGGTACCCTAGAATAGGCTCATTGAACCCCAGTTGGTGTAGTTTTGGGTCGGTGGAATTATTTGGATCGAAATGAGTCCAATAAGTCTATAGTTGAGTCTTGTGTGGGAACTCGATTGAGTGGAACAATATTGACATGTGTGTAGTAGGCTCAAAATAGGTCAAAACATATATTGGGTCAAAAAGTTTGGATCGGGTTTGGACCCCAAATGAGAATTGGAAAAATACATCAAAATTACGACGAAGGATAAAATGGTTATTTTAACCCAATAGTTGTGTAATAAAAATGTAGTACAAGGGAACATGTTTGAGTAGGACATGATATGGCAAAATGAAGGTAGACTCGTCTAGAATACAAATATGAGCTTGTTTCGAGGAGTTGGTCATTGTTGTGCTTCAAAAAACAAAGCTACGACAAAGTGTCTATATAGCCATAATTAAAAATAAAATATAGTTTAATTTATAAAAATTATATAATAAAATAAAAAAATCTTAAAAAATCAGGGTGCTTACAGAAACTACCGCCCAAGTCATACTCTATATGACGAGTCTTGAGACTGTGAGAATGTGTGGCTATACCAAGTCGTAGAAACGTGCCTGATATGACAAGCATTGAGGCCGTGGGAATGTGTGGCTATACCAAGCCGTAGAAACGTGCCTGCTATGACAAGTAATGAGACTGTGGTAACGTGCCTACTAAGACGTCAAGTCGATATATACATAAAAAAATTTAAAACAAAACCTAACCCTAATCCCAACTTAAACAACTCTGTCCTTGATTGCCAAAATTTTGGCAGTCTAAGGACAATTTTTTCTGCTTTGTGACTGCCAATTTTTTTGCAATCCAAAGGTACAAACTTTTTTATTCTTAGGAAAATTTTGGCAGTCCTAAGACTGTGAGTAGTGATTTTTAGACTTTTTTTAAGGAAAATTCAAATATTGAAATGAGAAAATAAATCCTTAGTTTCTTCAGGTGATGCACGTTGCCAAAATTTGACGACCCATTACTTCGACGACATGGTTATTTGTCATGTCTTCTACATTATTGGGAGTCATTTTTATTGGAGAATGACTATATGCTTGAGAAGCTTGGTCAGAGAACTATGGAAAACACACGATCAAAAATTCGTCAGAGATCTGTCACGTATGATTAGAATGATAGGGTTTGTTAGGAATTAGAAATTTAATAACACAAATATTTAAATATTTTTTTAAGAATTTGGAGAAGGAGGAAGAAGTATCATAACAAAAAAAATCAAAAATTTATACTTAGGGTCTGCTTGGAGTAAGGGTTAAGAGAGTTAAGTGAGGGGAAGTTAAGTGAGAGAAAAATAAAATCATGCTTAGTTTGAAGGTGGAAATTTAGGAGGGAGGGTTATAGAGGGTTAAGTGAGGGTCTATTTCACCCTATTGTCTATTTTTTTAATCCCCCAAATCGGAGGGATAACGAGGGAGATTGAGAAATTTTGTTTAAAAAGTCATAAATATTCCTTATTTGTTTTATAAAATATTATAATTTTTCTCAATTTTTTTGTGTTTTCAACATATTAAACCGTACCTTCCTAATTTGTGAAGATATTTTGGCAAGTTCTAATTAAAATTTTAATCAAATTTAATTTTATGACATATGTAATAAAGCTATTTTGGTAACTATTATATTTTTATTAATCATTCTCTCACTCAAAACCTCCAATCCAAAAAAGAGTTATTAAATATTTTTCACTTAACTCTTTCTCCAATTCAAACAAGATTCTAAGTATTGACTTAAATCTCCATCACTTAACTTTTTCTCATTTAACTCATTTAACTCTGCTCATTTTTTTCCCCCACAATCCAAGCAGACCCTTGGGTACTGGAAATGGACTTCTTTTTGTTAGGGTGCAACTCGGGCGGGTTGGGTCGGGCTTGAGGTCAACCCGAGCCCAACCTAATGAATCATAACCCTAGTCCGAGCCCAAGCCCAAACCGACCTCAGGTTCAACATATGAACTCCAAGACCAAGCTCGGAGGATAGGGTTGGGCTCGGGTTGGGTCGGGTCCAGCGGATTTATTGGGCTCTAATATAATATTTGAGACAATCTTAACATAAGTAATATTTAATACATAATCAAAGAGTCAAGCCTTGATCATTAAAAAAACAAACTGATAGAATATTTAGACAATGAGTTCAATAGTTTGGGTAGAGAAATTTAGGATTTAATATATATATATATATATATATATATATATATATATATATATATATATATATATATATATATATATATATATATATATTAAGTCGGGTTTCGGGTTCTTCGGGTAACCCGACACATGAACCCGAGCCCAATCCGATTTTTGATCGGGTTCAAATATCTTAACCCGAACCCAAGCCCAAACCCGAGTATCTTCAACCCTAACCCAACCCATTAACGGGTTTATCCGATCGGGCTCGGGTTTAGCCCGCCCAAGTTGCACCCCTACTTTTTGTGCACCCCTTGACCAAATAGGTTGGCCCCTTAATCATGGTTTTTTTCTAAGGGCACCACAAAAATTGCTTGGGGGCAACCCTTACTTGGGGCAGCCCAAGAAGGTGGAGAATTTGCTGGGGGCACCCAAAATTTGCTAGGGGGCACCCAAAATTTGCTAGGGGCACCCAAAATTTGCTAGGGGGCAGTCCAACCCCCCAAACCTTTTATTTCTTTTTATTTTTCATTCTACACTATCTCTCCTCAAGAAGAAAAAAAGAGCTCTCTCCCTCTCCCTCCTAAAAACCTAATTTCTTCTTCTCCACCACTCCACTCCCAATTCCTCCACCAAGATTTCTTCCACAACCTTCGTAGATTCGAAGAGATTACACGTAAGTCAAAGCAACCAGAATCTAGGTACGTTCTTCCCTAATTTTTTCGAGAATTTTGTACATTCTATTCAAAATCCTAGAATATTTTTAATTCTTGAAAAAGTTTTGATAAAATAGGTTTAGAATCTCTTTATGGTTCTCTTTCCTAATTTTCGAACACAAGAAACCCATATTTTATGTTGAAACCCTAACCCTAGAACACGACAAACTAGCATCTCGTTTTGGTAGTTCGGGTCTCATAACAGTAGGACTGCCAGGCATGTGGCAATCCTAATAAAAATCAGGACTGCCACAGTCCTGGCAGTCCTCTTGTGAAAGAGGACTGCCAGGACTGTGGCAGTCCTGATTTTTATTAGGACTGCCACATGCCTCAAGAGGACTGCCAGGACTGTGGCAGTCCTGATTTTCATTAGGACTGCCACATGCCTGGTAGTCCTACTGTTATGACATATGGGGGTGGGTAACTGCATGATGCTCATATGCGGGGGGTATCTGTTTCTATTATTTAATAACTGTATGTTGTCATGCAGTCCACCGGCCGCTAACAAAAGAATACGGCCCACCGCGTCAAAGCGGAAAGAACGTGCGGGACGTCCTCTCGAGCGTCCGATAACAATTTTCTAACCGGTGCCCCAAGCTCGGTCTCGGACGTTGCCACCGGTACATCAAGCTCGGTCGAAGCAACGAGCTCCTACTCCTACGTGTTCTTCCGATGACGACGACGACGACGTGCCAATTGGCCGACTCCTATCACGTCAAGGCGGTTCTGCTCCATTTGATGAGGTCGGTCCTTCTGAGGAGGCCGATCCTTCTGAGCCGCCTGTCTGTCCGCCCGGTTGCTCAATGTTGGTTTCTTTTGAGAACCACATTGCGTATGAAATATGGAAGAACCCGGTATGTACATGATGTTTGTAAGCTACCAGTTCAGTATACTATATATATGTATTTCGTAATTGATATATTTTTCTGTTGTTCGATATACAGAGGACATATCGTATCCTTAGGGCTGTGAGTCACGGGAAGAAAATCGTGTCCTGGCAGTTTGTAAGCTTATCGGAGGCCGTCAAGAGCAAAATCATACCGAGCGGCTTACACAATTTGGCACAAAATGCCTATCGGACAATGGATAGTGCCCTCATATCCGCCTTTGTGGAGAGATGGCACCCGTAGACCAACACATTTCATCTCCCAGCAGGGGAGATAACCATTACACTTGACGACGTCTACCAGATACTGGAGCTGCCAGTGACCGGGCGCGTAATGACCAAAGAATATTACACCAATGAGCAATCCATGAAATGGTACGAAAAGATTGTCAACTTCGTCTCAATTCACCTTGGACTTCAGGCTTCAAGTTTTACAACTCTACCAGGCTTCAAGAAGTCATACGAAATTCTTCTATCATTTATGGTGGACCACTTCATGGATATGGAGGTAGATGACGATGACGATGATACGGTCGACGTGGTGGCCCGTGCGTATATGTTGTTCGTCCTAGGAATTGTCGGCATTCCGGACAAGTCCGGAACGTCGATACATGCTAGGTACATGATCAACTTATCTGAAGTGGATGACTTCATTGATATATCCTGGGGAAGCGGTATCCTAGCCAATCTTTACCGCGAGCTCGGCATCGCATCCCGTATCGGGACTAATTCAATGACCGGCTATCAGACTCTGCTACATGTAAGAAAACTTCTAACAATTTAATCTTGTATACTTCAATTTGTTGTTTAATTTTTTACTATTTATTTATAAATTGAATAGGCATGGATATACGAGCACTTTTCGATGCTCAGACGGGGTGACCGGAATCCAGAGTATGTTGAACACCTTCCTAGAGTGTGTTGATGGAGGCTATCCCAGCTGGAAACCAAAAATTGGCAAATACTGGCTTCCATTCGTGAAGTACTAGACAATTTAGTGCCAGAAGAGGTACTAATTTTTTTACTTACTTTTTCATGTTAATTTTGTTTTGTTGTTAACTATTTTCCTACAGATTTTTTGGAATCCATACCGGGATTTACGTGAGCTGAATCGTGAGGTCCAACCAGTTTCTTTATTTTATGGCATGATCACATGCTATGATATCACGGAGTCGTACATGCCCGATAGAGTACTTCGTCAGTTTGGCTTCGTGCAAACTATGTCGAAGCGCACACTACGACTGTTGGAGCCTCCGCGCAGAACCCAACCTTTAAATTATAAACCGGCAGATTTCGACTGGGTGACCGACTTTTACTCCGAGTGGCAACGACATGTACTTTGGGAATCTGAAAGACGACCGTTCACCCAGATGGCCGACTGCAGCGAGAACTACATGCCATACTTCCTAGTGGTCAGACATCCTAAGTTGTCGAACCCTACCAACCCGGGTCCTGTGGCCGTCGGAGCAATTGGATCTCTTCATTCCAAAAACGTCTTGTATGCTGGGTTGGTGAGGATGGTGAGTTCCGTATTTGTGATAAGACTGAGATTTCTATGTTTGTAGACTTAATTCATTTATACTTTCATTTTCAGTCTCAAAAGGTGAAGGAATTGGCCCAGACACTCCGGAGAGGTTGCCAAAGTGACACTAATGTCGCGGTTGCCAACGAGCTTGATCGCATCGACGACGTGGTCGACTTTCCCTTCATGAACAATAGGGAGTCTCGTTCAAAGGCCCGACATGATGTATAGTTGGATCTGGATATTTTTCTTGTTTCAAACTTAAGTTGGATATGGAATAGTTATGTACTTGTGATAAATTATTGTGGATATTTTGCTTGTTTGAAACTTAATTTGGATGTGGAATATTTGAAACTTAAGTAGTTGTGATAAATTATTCTAGTTGTGATGAATTATTGTGATGAAATATTGTAGTTGGATTATTGTGATGAATTATTGTGATGAATCTTAAGTTGGATGTAGAATATTTATGTAGTTGTGATGAATCTTAAGTTGGATGTGGAATCTTAAGTTGTTTTTTATGTACAGAGTATCAGTATCAGGACTGCCACCCCATGGCATTCCTACACGGAAGTAGGACTGCCAAGGTGCTGGCAGTCCTAACTGAAACTTGCTATTACAGCAAGTTTCAATTAGGACTGCCATCACCCTGGCAGTCCTACTTGAGTGTAGGACTGCCAGGGGGTGGCAGTCCTAACTCTAATACTCTATGATGAGCTGATTCAAACATGTTCATAGGTAGGACTGCCACCCCCTGGCAGTCCTACACTAAAGTAGGACTGCCAGGGTGCTGGCAGTCCTAAATGAAACTTGCTGCAATAGCAAGTTTGAGTTAGGACTGCCAGGGGGTGGCAGTCCTACTTATCAAACTCTGTAAGGAGCTCCTCAACTGAAATTCTGTCATAGAGTTTCATAAGTAGGACTGCCAGCCTCCTAGCAGTCCTACACTAAAGTAGGACTGCCAGGGTGCTGGCAGTCCTAACTGAAACTTGCTGCAACAGCAAGTTTGAGTTAGGACTGCCAGCACCCTGGCAGTCCTACTTTAGTATAGGACTGCCAGGGGGTGGCAGTCCTACTTATGAAACACTGTGAGGAGCTCCTCAACTGAAACTCTAGAACTTTACTTTGATAAGTAGGACTGTCACCCCCTTAGCAGTCCTACACTCAAGTAGGACTGCCAGGGTGCTGGCAGTCCTAACTCAAACTTGCTGCAACAGCAAGTTTTAGTTAGGACTACCAGCACCCTGGCAGTCTACTTCAGTATAGGACTGCCAGGCTGGTGGCAGTCCTACCTATGAAACTCTGTGACAGAGTTTCTCAAACTGAAACTCTGTGACAGTCCTACTTTTGTCGCACATTGTAACGCCCCAGTCCCAAAACATTTGAGACTAGATACGTATCATGCCAGCTGTATACATACGAGTAAATATACGACTCGTATATATACATAAGCTGTAAATGTAGTAATCCAAGACAACTAAATCTCATTCACAAAGATAAATAATGGTATAAAGCAACTTTGAGTTTGTCATGTACACAATAGTTGGGTGGAGACAAAGTCCACTACCAACCGATTTAAATAGAGAAAAATATACAAGAAAAGAATTTAACAAGCGAGAGCAAGTAACGAATCCAAGAGTAATCATCACGACGGAATAGAGTGCAAGCCATGGCCTTAGCTAGAGCACCTGCAAGAAATCACGAAAACACACACCTGGGGAAAAACCAGGTCCTCAGAGGGACGTAACAAGACACATAATATCACGCCGATAAACTGAATAAATAAGCTCAACAGAAAAGTATGCATGAGTAAAGGTTCCTACCCATTCTAGGTGATATGCACTTTGAGGACAACGTTCTACGCAGGGGCTGTAAGATCAGCAGAGTAATAAGAGAGGCAGTAAGTAGCGCTCATCCGAGACACTATCGCCCGGGGACAGAAAGTGATACTCATATGAGTCACTCTCGGCCCCAAAAGTGTGTAAAAAATAAATGTAGCCCCTACGCTAATAATTGTCCCCTCCCTCCAAATGATACTATACATGCGTCGTCTCCACGACACTGTTTAATCCTTAATAACCGCCAAGTCTTCTATACAATCTATTGACAGTTATATCCTAACGCACGGCCTGTACGCACCGATATACGGTCGGTACGCAAGTCCGTATCTATATGCGACTCACAACTCACACACACAACTCGTGTTTAATCGTGACAAGTCAATGAGACACACTAATTTTGACGGTAGTCCCTTAACTCTAAGTCATTTGCATAAAATATAGTAATTTGCACTTACATATAATTTAAAAAGAAACAACTAAAACATGCATGATATTGAGCAGGAAATTTAAACAGTAAAGGCAAGGTGTCTTGCCTGGTGTTACGCCTGGTGTGGTGCAATGATCCGACAAGTCCCGTTTGTCTATTAGCCATGGTCGTTGCGAAAGAGTCCGTTCACGAGAAAGTAAGCAAAGCATGAGTAATGAGGTAATAAAAAGAATTTGCTAGGAGAAATACTCGTACTTATCTTTTTTTGAAAAATATCCACATTTATTTGGAAATTAGATTTTTGGTAGTAAACGGATTTTAGTAAAAATATTTAAAAATCAAAATCATTCTAAGTTGTCAAAATAACTTCATAGCAAAAATATATCATTTTAAAAAAAATACTACAAATTATTTTATGATTTGAAAGCTACTATATATATTTTAGTCAACAAATTTGTATAAGAAATTAAATACTGAAAAATTGATAACCCATATTTTTATACATATTTGTAAACACTTATACCTATTCATTTCTAGTTTATAATAATAAGAAAATGATATCCTTAATATATATATATAAATATAATAATAATAATAATAATAATAATCCTAAAAATAATAATAATACTAATCATAATACATAATGATAATTATGATAATGATAATAATAATAAAGGTAATAATAATAATAATAAAATGATAATAATGATAATGATAATAATAATAAAGATAATAATAATAATAATAATAATAATAATAATGCTACTGAAAATATCATATGTTCAGTTGAAACAACAGTCGGTCCAAACAAAAACACCAAAGTTAGAGAGAGAGAGAAAAGTGGGTTTTGGGAGAGATCTCACCGAGGAATGGGTCGGCGGATCTGCTCGCGCGCGGCGGCAGAGGCGCGACGGTGCCCACGGAGGCTGGCGCGGCACGGTGGAAGGGCGGAGCTCCGATGCGGCTGTCGGCGACCGCGCCGGGCGGCTGCTGGTTTCCCGGTTGGCGTGGAAGCCCAGGATGGACGGCGGCCGGAGGAGAGTTCGCTGGGGCGGACGATCGGGTGGCGTCGTAGGAAGGAGATGGCGAGCGGACGGTTCCCCGTCGGTGGAGCTCTCCGGCCATGGAGGAGGCGGAGGAAGATCTGGATGCGGCGGTCGGCGTCGGATGGCGTCAACGCGGAGGGCACGGGGGTCTTGCCGGGTTTCGCGACGGAGGTAGGGAGTTGGGGCGGAGCTCGGAGTGGATCGAGGCGGAGGTGGATCAGCGGATGGTGGCCGAGAGACGGGGCGGAAGGCGCTGGGAATGAGAGGACGCGTTGGACTCGGCCGGCGGACGCGGCAAGCGCACGGCGGCTGCGGGATTAGGTACGAAGCTTTCCTCCTTCCTTCGACTATGGGTGATGGTGGTGGTGTGTTGAACCGGTGGTGGTGTCGGTGACGGGTTGACGGAGATGGTGGTGATGGCGCTATGATGATACGGAATGACGGGGTTAACCTGGTGTTGGCCGTTGCGGTGATGGCGTAGGAGTCGGTGAAGGCAGTGGTGGCGGCTGCGGTTGTCTTGGTGATGGTGGTAGTCGGGATATGATGCTGGTCGAGAAGTTGCTGGGAACAGGGTACGGGGGTTGTGTCGGGAATTGGCCGAAGGTCGATAGGATGACGGGATGGTGTTGGGCTTGTCGGTTGTGTCGAGTCTGGGACTGTCGGACTTGGGATGGAGAATATTTGTATTTGTAATGGTGGGGATTTTAGTAGATGGGAGGCACAGACACGGTGCACGAATTTTGGGTTGTGGATGGAAATTATGGAGGAGTACCTGCCTATATATATAGGATGTGGGAATTCCCATTAGATAAGGATTTGGGATGTTTAAATCTCCTCATTAGATAATACAAGTTTTAATTTAAATAATTCAAATCTAATTTAAATTAAATTCTAATTTAAATCTAGATCATCTAACTCAAATATAATTTCTACTTCAAAACGTGTTTAAATTAAATCCAAAAATCAAATCTAGATTTAAAATGGTCACAAAAATTTTTCAAACATCTTTCTCCAAAATATTAATAATAATAATTTCGAAAATAAATATTTTTAAATATCTTTTTGAATAACGAAATATTAATATTAATAAATTTCAAAAATAGACTTATATATATGAAATTTAAATTTATGCATCTCATATGCATTGAAACATAGTCTTTTAAAATAAGTTTTGGAAATTTCCAATGCGACGCATTTTATCGTTT
Source organism: Iris pallida (assembly GCA_029216955.1). NCBI lineage: Eukaryota > Viridiplantae > Streptophyta > Magnoliopsida > Asparagales > Iridaceae > Iris > Iris pallida. The sequence continues at coordinate 11,056,524 of JANAVB010024994.1, forward strand.
TAAGTAATCGAAAATATTTATTATTGAAAAACTAAGCTTCTAAAATAAATATTTTATAAAAATATGCATTTCGCACATATTCGCACTTGACGAGATATGCGAAACTAAAATTTTGCGCGTGACGTACAATGCATCTACGCGACGTATAAATACAAAATTTTAAATCAGTACCATTTTAATAAAATAAAAATAGTAGAATTTTAGGGGTTTTACATCCTACCCAACTTAAAAGAATTTCGTCCTCGAAATTAAGAATAAGTAGGGGGTGAGAAGGTACGAGGGTAAGGCAACACAAATCATTGGGCGAGAAAATCGTGATTTCGATAAGGACGAAATAATTCACGAATTTTGGAATTGATCGAGGGTTGCAAGTCAAGGTAAAAATCATGATAGTACGATGGAAGTAGCTTAAGTGTATATTTTTGGGGACTTGGAGAATAGGGCACTTAGAAGAAGATTGTATGGTAAGTGTCTAAGTTGAGGGCACGAATGAAAGAATGATAGGATTCATTCAAGTGATTAGGGTCATGATATAAGGTATAGGGTCGTCTAGGTTTAGAGTTGAATCATCTTCAAATTTCAAAGGTCATGAAAGTTGGTTCTAGGGTCGAGGAAAAAGGCAAGTAGCTCAAGGCGGGAATAGTCATATTGGATGGTCAGTCGTTAACTATCCCCAAAAATATCATGGGCATAGGAGAATGGTTTGGTCTATCTATCAATCACAAGCTTTGTCTATAATAGTTTAAAGACGAAAGCCAACACGAGTCCAAAGGAGATGTTTTCGAATGCCAATATGTGATTCAAGGGCGGTTGTAAAATTCCAAGAGAATTGCCAAGGTAATCGCGGAGGAGGCTCTAGGGGCAAGTTTAACTACGTCTTCGTCCACGTTGAACAATATACAAAAGAAGCGAACCAAGTGCACTATGGTTGATCAGACCATAATACGTCGGTTCTGATTAGACAATGTATTAGTGGACGCCCACATTAAACATATGTCATGATCAAGCTTGATAAAGAATAAGCTTGCAAAACTAAGCTATTTGCATCCTAGGTGGATAAAATAATAAGTAAAGGGTAATGATGAAAGAAATCAATTTGTCCAAGATCTTATAAAATTCAAGTTCCGCCCGAAATTTGGGCCTATGCAGTCGGCTTGGTTGACTAGATAAGTTAGGGTCTACTGAATTCTATGGTCCAAATGAGCCTATCAATGGGGTCCACAAAATGTTGGTTAGGTCATGAGATATTCTACTCAACTTACAAGAATTAAACTAATGGTGTGATAGGTCCAGCAATCAAGATTTAAGCATGCAAGGAATTAAGTAGAACAAAATCGTATATCGGGTCGAAAGAATGGAGTCGAGGTCGAGTCTCATCTATAGTTTAAAGTATATTAGTTTCACGGTAGCGATTTGAGTCCAGTCACATTGACCCGAAAGTCGTAATATGAAATTAGAGTACAAGGAGACGTGTTTTAGTGGCACGTGATATACCTACATGAAGGTGGGCTCGTCTAGGTCTTGTATATGAAAGTTGTTGGAAGGAAAAGTCTAGTGTTGTGCTCCAAATATTCAAGTCACGGTAAGGAATGCCAAAATATCTAAAATAGGAAGTGGGAGTTCATGAGATGAATAGTAATACTCAAAAATAAAGGCGATCAAGTCAAAGCATGCAATAATATTAATTAAGGTTTCCCGTAAAAATAATTTAGGGACACGATTCTAGGGAGAAAATAGTCTATTAGATGAATACAGTCAATGAACAATCATATCATCTTCCAAATTTTAAATGATTGGAAGGCACCATAAAAGAACTAGATTTGAGGGAAGGTCGTGTGTGTCAAGATAGATATACAGTCATGTAATTTGGTAGATGACTAAAGTATATACTACTTCCATGGTCATGAGGGATATGGCAATTAGTATGGACTACTCCTAACTTATTAGAGTTATCTTAGTGGCCTACAAATAAAATTAACTGGAGTTTCCTCTAAAAGTTTCTCAATAAAAATTAAAAAATTTAACCACCAAAATTGTATTTATTCTAAGCTTCAATTAAACCATGACTAACAATCTAATTTCCTTTAATAATCTCAAAGAAAACTTTTACCATGTCACTACTAATTTTTTTTTTTTTTCAAAATTTAACGTTTAAATCCAACTATTTAAATCAAGAGTTCATAATTCACGAATCCATAAAAATTTCATAATCAATCGAAATTTTAAGCCCAAAAATTTTCAAACCACTCTAGAAAAACTCTTAGCATATTAAAAATCAAACTCAAGATTTAAGTTCAATATTTTAATGCACTTAACAACCAAAATCCGACCACATGATTTAGAAACATTCGATTTTTATCACATCGAATTTTTTTTTCCACCAATTTATTGATAATCCCAATCAAAACCTTTTTACTCAAAATCTAATAGATTTGTAAATCATAAATCACATGACACAATTTAAAATTTGAAAATCTTCCACAAAATTATTTTTATAACTTCCAAAATTTTTTAATCAAAATTTAAAAGTTGCTGCTTCCACTTAAAATTTGAAATTTAAGAAACATACAATCGTAAGTCGTACAAGAAAAAATTTTACTGCTACATTTAAAATCGAAGATCATTTTTAAACCAAATTCATAATTGTTCAAAGGCGTATAACTATAATCCAATAAATCATAAACATCAAACTCGAAAATCAGATAAATTTTATATTTGCTCAAAGATGTATATCTACCACACAAAAATCACAACTCAAAAAGCAAATCAATTTTATATTTGTTTAATGATGTATAGCTATAACCCAATAAATCATAAATATCAAAATTTAAAAATCAAACAATTTCTTAAATCAATTGTGCATAATAAAATCCTATCAATCCTCTGGTGATCACTACTTGGAAATCTCCAAAATAAAACTTTCTTTATCCTATTTTACAATTTGCTAATAAGTAAATCACACTTTAAAGAAAACCTTTTAACTCAATTAGAGTATTATATGTATTCCAATTGCCAATATAACCATTCTAGCCATGTGTTTGACCTATGAGCATATACTAGTGTAGTCATCTTCCTAGTTGACACTAAGCACGAAAATAAGAATCGACGGTAGAAAGGAATCAAGCAAGATGCAGTTCAAGGAGGTCGAACAAGAGTTCGAGATTGGAAGCCAAGGGAAGAGGTTAAGCTGTATGGATGAGATTCCTAGATTCTAATCCTATGTTGCAGGCCCGTTCGGTACAGTTATGTAACCAAAACGGCAAACTAGACCTGCATGGGCCACCACAAAAACATGTAACGCCCCAGTCCCAAAACATTTGAGACTAGATACGTATCATACCAGCTGTATACATACGAGTAAATATACGACTCGTATATATACATAAGCTGTAAATGTAGTAATCCAAGACAACTAAATCTCATCCACAAAGATAAATAATGGTATAAAGCAACTTTGAGTTTGTCATGTACACAATAGTTGGGTGGAGACAAAGTCCACTACCAACCGATTTAAATAGAGAAAAATATACAAGAAAAGAATTTAACAAGCGAGAGCAAGTGACGAATCCAAGAGTAATCATCACGACGGAATAGAGTGCAAGCCATGGCCTTAGCTAGAGCACCTACAAGAAATTACGAAAACACACACCTGGGGAAAAACCAGGTCCTCAGAGGGACGTAACAAGACACATAATATCACGCTGATAAACTGAATAAATAAGCTCAACAGAAAAGTATGCATGAGTAAAGGTTCCTACCCATTCTAGGTGATATGCACTTTGAGGACAACGTTCTACGCAGGGGCTGTAAGATCAGCAGAGTAATAAGAGAGGCAGTAAGTAGCGCTCATCCGAGACACTATCGCCCGGGGACAGAAAGTGATACTCATATGAGTCACTCTCGGCCCCAAAAGTGTGTAAAAAATAAATGTAGCCCCTACGCTAATAATTGTCCCCTCTCCCCAAATGATACTATACATGCGTCGTCTCCACGACACTGTTTAATCCTTAATAACCGCCAAGTCTTCTACATAATCTATTGACAGTTATATCCTAACGCGCGGCCTGTACGCACCGATATACGGTCGGTACGCAAGTCCGTATCTATATGCGACTCACAACTCACACACACAACTCGTATTTAATCGTGACAAGTCAATGAGACACACTAATTTTGACGGTAGTCCCTTAACTCTAAGTCATTTGCATAAAATATAGTAATTTGCACTTACATATAATTTAAAAAGAAACAACTAAAACATGCATGATATTGAGCAGGAAATTTAAACAGTAAAGGCAAGGTGTCTTGCCTGGTGTTACGCCTGGTGTGGTGCAATGATCCGACAAGTCCCGTTTGTCTATTAGCCATGGTCGTTGCGAAAGAGTCCGTTCACGAGAAAGTAAGCAAAGCATGAGTAATGAGGTAATAAAAAGAATTTGCTAGGAGAAATACTCGTACTTATCTTTTTTTGAAAAATATCCACATTTATTTGGAAACTAGATTTTTGGTAGTAAACGGATTTTAGTAAAAATATTTAAAAATCAAAATCATTCTAAGTTGTCAAAATAACTTCATAGCAAAAATATATCATTTTAAAAAAAAATACTACAAATTATTTTATGATTTGAAAGCTACTATATATATTTTAGTCAACAAATTTGTATAAGAAATTAAATACTGAAAAATTGATAACCCATATTTTTATACATATTTGTAAACACTTATATCTATTCATTTCTAGTTTATAATAAATAAGAAAATGATATCCTTAATATATATATATATATATAATAATAATAATAATAATAATAATAATAATAATCCTAAAAATAATAATAATACTAATCATAATACATAATGATAATTATGATAATGATAATAATAATAAAGGTAATAATAATAATAATAAAATGATAATAATGATAATGATAATGATGATAATAATAATAATAATAATAATAATAATAATAATAATAATAATAATAATAATAATAATGCTACTGAAAATATCATATGTTCAGTTGAAACAACAGTCGGTCCAAACAAAAACACCAAAGTTAGAGAGAGAGAGAAAAGTGGGTTTTGGGAGAGATCTCACCGAGGAATGGGTCGGCGGATCTGCTCGCGCGCGGCGGCAGAGGCACGACGGTGCCCACGGAGGCTGGCGCGGCACGGTGGAAGGGCGGAGCTCCGGTGCGGCTGTCGGCGACCGCGCCGGACGGCTGCTGGTTTCCCGGTTGGCGTGGAAGCCCAGGGTGGACGACGGCCGGAGGAGAGTTCGCTAGGGCGGACGATCAGGTGGCGTCGTAGGAAGGAGATGGCGAGCGGACGGTTCCCCGTCGGCGGAGCTCTCCGGCCATGGAGGAGGCGGAGGAAGATCTGGACGCGGCGGTCGGCGTCGGACGGCGTCAACGCGGAGGGCACGGGGGTCTCGCCGGGTTTCGCGACGGAGGTAGGGAGTTGGGGCGGAGCTCGGAGTGGATCGAGGCGGAGGTGGATCAGCAGATGGTGGCCGAGAGACGGGGCGGAAGGCGCTGGGAAGGAGAGGACGCGTCGGACTCGGCCGGCGGATGCGGCAAGCGCACGGCGGCTGCGGGATTAGGTACGAAGCTTTCCTCCTTCCTTCGACTATGGGTGATGGTGGTGGTGTGTTGAACCGGTGGTGGTGTCGGTGACGGGTTGACGGAGATGGTGGTGATGGCGCTATGATGATACGGAATGGCGGGGTTAACCTGGTGTTGGCCGCTGCGGTGATGGCGTAGGAGTCGGTGAAGGCAGTGGTGGCGGCTGCGGTTGTCTTGGTGATGGTGGTAGTCGGGATATGATGCTGGTCGGAAAGTTGCTGGGAACAGGGTACGGGAGTTGTGTCGGGAATTGGCCGAAGGTCGATAGGATGACGGAATGGTGTTGGGCTTGTCGGTTGTGTCGAGTCCGGGACTGTCGGACTTGGGATGGAGAATATTTGTATTTGTAGTGGTGGGGATTTTAGTAGATGGGAGGCACAGACACGGTGCACGAATTTTGGGTTGTGGATGGAAATTATGGAGGAGTACCTGCCTATATATATAGGATGTGGGAATTCCCATTAGATAAGGATTTGGGATGTTTAAATCTTCTCATTAGATAATACAAGTTTTAATTTAAATAATTCAAATCTAATTTAAATTAAATTCTAATTTAAATCTAGATCATCTAACTCAAATATAATTTCTACTTCAAAACGTGTTTAAATTAAATCCAAAAATCAAATCTAGATTTAAAATGGTCACAAAAATTTTTCAAACATCTTTCTCCAAAATATTAATAATAATAATTTCGAAAATAAATATTTTTAAATATCTTTTTGAATAACGAAATATTAATATTAATAAATTTCGAAAATAGACTTATATATATGAAATTTAAATTTATGCATCTCATATGCATTGAAACATAGTCTTCTAAAATAAGTTTTGGAAATTTCCAATGCGACGCATTTTATCGTTTTAAGTACTAATCGAAAATATTTATTATTGAAAAACTAAGCTTCTAAAATAAATATTTTATAAAAATATGCATTTCGCACATATTCGCACTTGACGAGATATGCGAAACTAAAATTTTGCGCGTGACGTACAATGCATCTACGCGACGTATAAATACAAAATTTCAAATCAGTACCATTTTAATAAAATAAAAATAGTAGAATTTTAGGGATTTTACACACATAATTGCACACAGGTACACACATATAACACAGATAACACACCGGTAACAACATATAACACAGATAGCACACAGGTAGACACATATAACACAGGTAGCACACAGGTAAACACATATAACACAGGTAGCACACAGTAAACACATATAACACAAAATTTACTCCATATAGATTAGTGGACTTCATATTTCACTGTATACAAAAGTGGTCCTCCATATTCAAAATGTCAAACTGTAAATATATCTATAATTAGTCATTTCGACGTCGTAGTGGTCAGCAGGTAAGTCTCTTGGCTCCTCAATCTTCAATAACTTCTTATAATGGTTGATCTGATCAACGAAAGGTGTGGTCCAAGCGATGGCTTCGACCGGTGCTCTTTTGTACCAAACTGTTGAAGGTGGAGGAATCGAAGAATGAGCGATCATCTTTAGTATAACGAAGTGATCCCCGATCAGACCTATAGTACATAGGTTAGACATTCCGTGGTCCGTCGGAGGACCGCACATCGGAAAGAATGTATTGTTAATATCCGGCAAGATAAGTACAACAGGTATCATGTACCTATTAGCAAATAAATAGCCGGCAGACAGGACTGACATGTAGTGGTCTTTTTCGGTAACACTGTCGGTACAAGGGATACTTAACAACAAACTTGCAACCATTTCTTCGCTTAGGATGCAGGAGTAGAATGGAAGACGAGTCTCTAACTCCTCGTACAGCTCCTGTCTCACCCGTCTCCATCCGTCTTTGTCATCATAACCAAGATGCCTTGCAAGCACATGAAATCCGCAATGGCCATCACCGGGGACATCGACAATAGACCAAATGTAACTTCGAAGCTCAGGTTGAAATTTGTCAATATATAAACTCGTTGTTTGGCTTGCAACGATATCTTCTCTTGGGAGGTCCATTTTCTCCATTTTTCGGCGAACGACAAGCTTGCCCTTCCGTGCAGGCGAAGGTTGCTGTAAGCTTCGTTCAACATGCTCAAAGGACGATGGATCTCTCTTAGTGGACTCCAGCCTTCTCTTTTGTGAACTAGTCAATCTTGTTTGAGGCCTGCCTTTAGGATTGGAAACAACGGACGGCTCATGCATTCTAGTAGTCACCGGACATGCAATTTCTTGGATTTTAAGCTCAATGGACATCCGTTCCGCTCCTACGACACACCATCTTGCGTGGAGAAGTTTTACTTGTGGCAAAGAGAAGAAATCATCGTCCGTCTTTACCAGGGGCATCATAGACAACTGCCTCCAACGTTGATCGACAACATCTACTGGAATAGGAATGAATTCACGGTGATATTTATTAATATGATGTGCACAAGGGAGGCCCAGTGTATGTCGATATACACACCCGCAAACCTCGGGATCAAACCCGACAAACTTTGACCTTTCAATCTCATCAACTATTAAGGCCAACGCCTTATGAGATACCACGCACATTAAAGCATCTAAGAGTACTTACATTCTATGCTCATGCTTGACTATATTCAAAATCATCTCAAATGATGCCTTAATTTCATTCACCGTCCGGTTTACTGATAAATGTATAGCTTGCCAAACAGAGACAAAGTTGCCGAGAGATGATTTTAGGTGTCTCTTCAATAAAGAGTGTGCTCCTTCGACACGGTTGGTAGTTGTCGTGCCGTAATGCTTCACCATATTCGACCATGCTAAGACGAATTATTCTTTTTGCGGTTCAAGCCATGTATCTTTAATGTAAGAAATGCATGCCGGCTCCCTCGCCTCCCACTTTTGCTTGAACAAGTACCATACTGCGTCGTAACTGGCAATCGTAGAGGCTCACCACATACAATTCCAATTATTGTAGAATTCGTCAAAAATTTGTATGTCGATTTTACCATCCTCCTTCCGAAACTTCAACTTACATTGGGCTTGAATATTACGATTGACATGCCAAGTGCATAGCAATGTATCCGCTCGAGGAAAAATAATACGAACAGCATTAATTAGGGCATACTCTCTGTTGGTAACAAAAACTGACGGCTCTGTATGACCAATGTAAAGTGTTTTCAGTTTCTCCAACGCCCATGTGTAGTCTTCAAGTTTCTCACTCTTCATGAAACAAAATGCCACTGGAAATATTTTCCAAGTAGAGGTGAACCCGACAACATGAAAGAGAGGCATCTTGAACTTATTGGTCTTGTACGTGCAATCAAGGACTAACACGTCGGCAAAAGACCTGGCCAAACTTGTGCAATCGGGATGAGTCCAAAAGATTGAAATTACTTCATTACTCTGGGGATGTCTTCTATGGAACTCAACATAATGATTATCGGCAAGTAACTTGAGCACTTCTTGTGTCACGCCCCAGAACTAGAATACTGGAGAGCGGGGGAATGACTCAGCCAGCTACGTATTACGGGTAGAGAAATACCGTATAATACGATCAATGCTGTCTAATAAGACGAGGGGGTGCATACTACATAAAGGTCACACTGTGGTCACTTCACATCTATTGTCTTAATCATTCAAACACAAAACAGAAATAGAGAACATATAAGATAAAGCAGTAAGGTGTCCCAAACGCTCAGTCAAAATATTCTCGATATCTGGCTTTATAAAACATAGCCAGATGATGAAGCAAGGTATACACAATTGTTATCAGCTGCAGCCTGACTTAGTTACAATTATGTAAAAGTAAGTACAAGAAGATCCGACTAACATGTCGGTGCCAAACGACAAAATATAAAGTAAGTAACAAAACGAGCAGGGAAGTAAGGAACCCACTCGAGTTCTCCTGCGATCATCCCTCTAGTATTGACCATCTTGGAGGTGGAAGTAAGCTGAGTCCTCGGGAACCGGCTCTAAATCTGGCCATGCAAAACTATAGAGGTTAGACCTCTAATAGCAAGTACCGCAAGGAAGCACGATATGAGGATTTTAAACCAGTAAATAAGAGAATATAATAATAGATCTCTGCTTGCTACTGGGATTCACATAACGTCACGACACTTCGAACCAACCTCCCAACCAAACAAGGACAGAAGTTGGCCCGTCATGTCTCGACACTCTGTTCATCTCAGTTAGTCAACAGAGCAGGTACAGTACACAACCAAATCAATTTAAACGGCCATACAACTACTATAGCTTACTATTGTGGGTTCCAAGTTATCTTGGAATTATGCGATAAAGGTTTCCTCAGTTCTTACTATGTGTAAGCAAGGCTAGTTTATCCAGTCAATCAATTGCGCCAATCATGTATTAGACGAGTCCCTGCGGGACATCCGTCATCAATATACAATATACAATAAATAATATAAGCAGATACTGCTCCCTGCCCGTGTGGCAGATTTGCAGTATCTGTGGGAACCAGCCGGCCTGTCGGACACTTAATAATCCCAAAGAGGGCTGCCATGTAAGAACTCGGGAATCCGTTCTCTCCATGCAATCATCATTTTATTTAACTTAATAGCCTCTATGTTGAGTGAAATCCCATGCCGTGGATCATGGTCATTCAGATTGAGTACTTTCGTACGGGGTACGATATGCACATCTCTACAACGATACCCGTGCGGTTAGGTTGTAGGTCTTACATAGCGTAATGCAACAATCAAAACTAGCCACGGAATAATCATGCCTTGACCATAAAGTACACATGCTGCTTTTGTAAAAAAATAAATAAATTGAAGCCTGCATATGTATGTATGCCAATATTCGGGATCGGCCAATCGGTTACAATAGTTCATAATTAATATGAACGTGTCTCATTCATTCAATTTAAATAAGACGACTAGCCAGTCTCTTAGTTCCAACTAGGAACGCATGATCAATTATTAGTCAAGGTCACAATTAATATCAATCAGTGTTAATTCGGGACAAGAATTAGTCAAAAGGCATCATGGGCTAGAGTTCATGCGGCCGAAAAATTATAGAAGTTCATGCGGCTGAGAATGCATATGTGGTCAGGATCTCATGCAGCCAGAAAGTGTCATACGGACACGAAAAACAGCAATCAACAACATGCAACCACAAAAAACAGCATGTGCCAGGAAACAGCATGCGCCAGAAAATAGCATGCGCCAGAAATAGCATACGCCAGAAACAGCATGTGCCAGGAAACAGCATGTGCCGGAAATAGCATGCGCCAGAAAATAGCATGCGCCGAGAAACAGCATGCGCCGGAAAACAGCATACGCCATGACAGCATGTGCCAGGAAACAGCATGCACCGGAAACAACATACGTCAGAAAACAGCATGCACCGAAAAACAGCATGAGCCATGACAGCATGCGCCAGGAAATAGCATGCGCCAGAAACAGCATGCGCCATGACAGTATGCGCCAGCAAACATCATGCGCCAGCAAACAGCATGGCAACAGCTTTTTGCCAGCAAACAGCATGCGCTACGAAAAATAGCATGTACCAGGACAGCATGCGCCAACAAACAACATGCGCCAGCAAATAGCATGGCAACAGCTCTTTGCCAGCAAACAGCATGCGCCAGAACAGCATGTACTGCTCATCTTCTCCAATCAGCCTCTAATGGCCATGAAAACTCATGAACCAAAAAGACCATAAATCACTCAAAATAAGTCAAAATCAGGACTTCCAATAGTCAAAATTGGGTAGAATCAAATTTTCTACAACATGGAACCATCAAAACTTGAAAAATAACAAAGTTACTAGATCAAAACCTAAAAATTCCAAAAATGTATTAAACTTAGATCTACATGAAATGAGCCATGGGAATTGAAAATGCTAAGTACTAAAGTGTCTAAGAATCTTAAGAGAAAGACAATGGAACAACAAAAATAGAAATCCATCAAGAAGCAAGTTGGCACTTGCCTAGCCCTCCTAGGTTGGTGGGAGAGTTATGAGGAAGGAGAAGAGAAATAAGAAGAAGTAATAAAGAGAGAGAAGGGGATGAGGCTTTAAATGAAGGAGTGGTGGTAGATGGGGAGTTGGGTTCATGTTGAACCATCAAGGCTGGAAATTAAACCAACTCGGGTCGAACCCAATAAGCAAAGCAGAAGGTAAAATGCAGAAAGTAAAATACAGAAAAATAATTAACGTAAAATTAAAAGAATTTAAATACAGAACAATATATGATAAATATTAAATAAATACATTCCAGCAGTACATGTATTTAGAATACGTATTCCGGAAACGGAAAGTGACATCTCTACCCTCCTTAGAAAAATTTTGTCCCCGAAATTTCAAATCCAAGCATGATAGAAACAACAGAGCTAAACTAATCTAAGTATAAGCAATTGCATGAGCAATCATTCTACAACGTCAACAGCAAGTAACATATCTACGTTTAACTATCGACGATACCAAGCAATTCTACTCATAAGGTGACAAGCATGAGGAGTTTAAGACAATCAAGGTATACAGAAAGAAATATACCTTGTGAGTCAAACAGGTACGGATACCGTGATCGGATATCATCCTCACGTTCCCACGTTGACTCTCCTAAAGGGTGATGTCCCCAAGCAACCCGGACAAGGCTAATTATTCGGTTCTTGAGTATCTTCTCTCTTCGGTCCAAAATAGACACAGGCTGTTCCTCGTAAGACAGGTTGGTACCAACAACCAGCTCAGAATAATCAAGGATATGGCTTGGGTCCGATACATACCTTCGCAACTGAGATACATGAAATACGTCATGTACCTCTCGTAACGAAGGTGGAAGGGATAAACGATAAGCAACATCGCCTACCCTATCAAGGATAATAAATGGGCCCACGTACCGCAGACTCAACTTCCTGCGAACGCCAAACCTAATGACCCCACGGGTAGGTGAGATCCGCAAGAACACGTGGTCCCCAACAGAAAACTCTAGCGACCTACGATGCTGGTTCGCCCAATGACGATGCCGATCTTGCGCAACTCGAAGTCTCTCTCTAATTCCTTTGACCACTTCAACTGTCTGGATAATCACTTTTGGGCCTAACATCTTCCTATCCCCGATATCATCCCATGCCAATGGCGACCTACACTTCTTACCATATAATGCTTCAAATGGTGCCATCTGGATACTGGCTTGATAACTGTTATTGTATAAGAATTCGACTAAGTGCAGGTGGCTCTCCCAAGATCCTCCAAAATCTAAAGTACAAGCTCGCAACATATCCTCTAAAGTCTGAATTGTTCTTTCTGATTGCCCGTCCGTCTGTGGATGATAAGCCGTGCTAAATCTTAACTTGGTACCCAGACTATGATGTAAGCTCTTCCAGAAATGTGATGTAAAATGGGTATCTCTGTCTGACACAATACTGACAGGGACTCCATGCTGCCTGATTATCTGTTGCATATACAACTCTGCCAACTTTTTTGTAGATTGCCCTACTCTGAAAGGGAAAAGTGTGCCACCTTTGTAAGCTGATCTACTATCACCCAAATAGTATCTTTACCACTTGGTGATCTCGGTAAACCGGTCACAAAGTCCATTATAATATGTTCCCATTTCCATTCCGGAATAGGAAGCGGTTGTAATAACCCAGCTGGCCTCTGCTGCTCTACCTTTACTTGCTGACATACCAGGCAATGGGAAATAAATCTAGCTATCTTTCTCTTCATTCCGTTCCACCAGAAGTGTTGCTTGATATCTTAGTACATCTTGGTCCCTCCAGGATGTATAGAATACTGAGAACTGTGAGCTTCTGTCATAACCTCCTGTCTGATATCTCCACTAGGCACACATAGGCGCGATCCAAACCTAAGGGTACCATCTTTATGAATTTGTATCTCCTTTCTGAGTCCTGACTCACATTCTGCCCTAAGTTTCTGAATTTTTGGGTCCTGTGCCTGAGCTGCCTTGATCCTGTCTACCAAGTTGGATTGAACTTATAGACTTGCCAGAATTCCTACATCACTAGAAAGTATAACTTTGATGCCCATCTCCTGCAGGTCTTCTAAGATATGCTTTTGTGTTGTCAACATAAATGCGCCGCCTCTCCTGCTGAGAGCATCTGCTACCACATTAGCCTTGCATGGATGATACTGAAGCACCACGTCATAATCCTTGATCAGCTCTAACCATCTTCTCTGCCTCATGTTCAGCTCCTTCTGAGTAAAAATGTACTTCAGACTTTTATGGTCTATGTATATGTCCACTCGGTCACCATATAAGTAATGCCTCCATAGCTTCAAAGCAAATACTACTGCCGCCAACTCCAAGTCATGAGTTGGGTAATTCTTTTCGTAGTCTCGAAGTTGCCTAGATGCGTATGCTATCACCTTCCCAAGTTGCATAAGGACACATCCAAGTCCTTTACCTGACGCATCATAATATACAGTAAAACCTCCGGGCCCAACTGGCAATGTAAGAATAGGTGCTGATATCAACTTCTGCTTCAAGTGCTCAAATGATGCCTGACACTCTGTCGACCAGACGAATGGTACATCCTTTCATGTCAAGCGGGTCATGGGTGCTGAAAGTCTTACAAAATCTGATACAAATCTTCTGTAATATTCTGCCAATCCCAAGAAACTCCGTACATCAGCTACGGTCTTGGGTACTGGCCAACTCTCTACTGCTTCTACCTTCTTGGGATCCACTGCTACTCCAGCTCCAGATATGATGTGCCCTAAGAATGAAATTCGATCCGTCCAAAACTCATATTTGCTGAGCTTGGCGTACAACTGGTTCTTTTTCAAAACCTGTAACACTTTCCTGAGGTGGTCTTCATCCTCCTCCTCACTAGCAGAGTAGACGAGAATGTCGTCAAAAAACACAACGATAAATTGATCTAAGCATGGCATAAAGATGTGGTTCATCAAATCCATAAATATTGCTGGAGCATTGGTTAAACCAAACGGCATTACTAAGAATTCATAATGCCCATACTTCGACCTGAATGCTGTCTTGGGAATATCCTCCTTTCGGACCCTCACTTGATGATATCCTGAACGAAGATCTATCTTAGAGAAAACTCTAGCTCTGCTCAACTGATCAAACAAGTCGTCGATCCTGGGTAGTGGATACTTGTTCTTTACTGTTGCCGTATTAAGCTTCCTGTAATCGATGCACAATCTAGATGACCCATCCTTCTTTCCCATAAGTACCACTGGTGCTGCCCATGGTGATATGCTAGCTTGGATGAACTTCTTCTCCTTCAATTCCTCTATGTGCTGATATACCTTGGCCTGCTCCGAATCCGCCATTCTGTAAACTCGATCTGATATCGGTTTAGTTCTAGGTACCAATTCTATGCTGAACTCAATATCCCTAACCGATGGTAGACCTGGAATTTCTTCGAAAAATACGTCCAGAAACTCTTCAACTACCTTCGGAACTTGAACTTCTTCCATTGCCGTCACTACTCCCTGCTCTTGTTGAGTTGCCACTGATCTGACTAAGGTGAACCGCTTCATGCCTAGAATATCAAAAGATACACTCCCTCTACGACAATCTATTGTCGCATGACTGTCTTTCAGCCAGTCCATGCCTAATATAACGTCAAAATTTCTAACAGGAATTTTTATCAACCGAGCGGGTAAGGAATGCCCACAAACTACAATACTACATGCTAGAATAACTCTACTAACTCCTACGAGCCCATTACCAGTGAGTATATTTAACCTCCCTGGCAATGCCTCGAATTCCATTCCTAGCCGTGTTATAAATTGTGCAGATATAAATGAGTGTGATGCTCCCGAATCAAACAATGCTACTGCGGGATATGAGGCGACGAGAATATTACCTGCCACAATATCTCTCGATGCTAATACCTCCTCCAAGGACAGAGTGAATGCCTGCCCTCGACCTCCTTGTTGGTTTCCATGTTGCGGCCTAGCCTGGTGCTGCTGCTGTCCCCTGCCTTGATGATGCTGGGGTGGTCTATGCTGGTGTTGTTGCATCGGCGGTCCCTGCTGCCGAAACATCTGAGCCTGTGGCATCAACGAACGCTGGGCCAATGGTCTCACTGCCACTGCTGGTCCTTGATACTGGTCTACCCCTGGTGCTGGCAGAGCAGGAAACTGTTGTATGGGTCCTCCTGACCTCGAATTCATGGGACAGGTGGTAACCCGATGATCTGGATTTCTACATATCAAACACAGTCCGTTCAATATCCGACACACATCTCTAGGGTGCCCTACCTTCCCACAATAAGTGCAGCCCGCTGGGGGTTGCTGGTTCTTCCTCTGTTGCTGTTGCTGCTGCCCGGGTGGTGGTGCTGGCCCTCGCATTACCACATCGTGGATGCGAATGCCAAGGGATGGTGCTGTTGTTCGGGGCGCTACTCCTCCTCCTCCTTCAATCTGACTGTGGGATCTCTTCTGACCTCCAGTCCTTGCCGTGATCCTCTGAATGGTGATATCATGCCTTCGGATTGCCGTCAATACCTCATCAAAAGTCTGGTAGTTGTGTCCCTCTATCAATTGCAAGAGCTCAAGATGAAACCCTTGCTGGAACCTCATAGCCCTCTGGCTCTCTGTTGCTACCATCTCCGGGACGAACCTACTCAATCTGCAGAACTCCGCTACATAAGCATCTACCGTCTTGCCGGCCTGCTTGAGGTTGATAAACTTCTGTTGCAGCTTAAACTGTGCCACAACTCCATAGTACTTTATCTTGAACCTTGCAATAAAATCGTCCCAAGCAACAGGACGTCTGATGCCTACTTCTTCTGATTCCCACCAATCACGTGCGAGATCTTGAAGTAACAACTTCACTTGATCCACACGTTCTTCTTTTGGTACCTTAGCTGCCGTCAGAATAGCCTCAATATCCTTAAGCCATGCATCTGCTGAGATGGCATCCTCCGTGCCCTCGAAACGGTGGGGGTTGAACTTGTAAAATCTGGTTGATGCTCATGAATCTGGCCTTGCCCCTCTTTCCAAAGCTGTCTGCAACCCTTGGTTGAGTAGTACGTTCTGCTCCTGCAACTGAGCGTGCATGCGCTGCTGGGCTAACATCTGGTGTTGCTGAGTAGCCATCATCCCTCTCATGATCTCCAGAAGGGCCGGTGTGTCTACTTCCACAGGGGTAGGTAGAACTGTTGGTGGTGGAGGAACCTCCGGATACTGCGATCCAGCTGCTGCTTCCACTATCACTTCTTCTTGGATAGCCTCTTGGGGTAGTACTGGCCCTTGTTGCTGACCAACCTGGTCAGGTTGTCCATGTTGCCCTTGTTGCTGTTGTCCAGCTCTGACAGATGCGGACGAAGTGTCCCTAAAAAGAGACAAGAAAACAATCAAACGATCGGACAGGAAAGATCAATGAAGTCAAAGGATACTGGAATGTCAAGCTAGAGTTGAGAACAACGAATCATGAGATCAAAGGGAAACATGTGTGATTGAGACATCCTATAAATCAAAACACCCCATAAGTCTGAAATCAGACCTGCATGGGCCACCACTAAAATCTTGTCATGCCCCAGAACCAGAATACTGGAGAGCGGGGGAATGACTCAGCTAGCTACGTATTACGGGTAGAGGAATACCGTATAATACGATCAATATTGTCTAATAAGACGAGGGGGTGCATACTACATAAAGGTCACACTGTGGTCACTTCACATCTATTGTCTCAATCATTCAAACACAAAACAAAAATAGAGAACATGTAAGATAAAACAGTAAGGCGTCCCAAACGCTCAGTCAAAATGTTCTCGATATCTGGCTTTACAAAACATAGCTAGATGATGAAGCAAGGTATACATAATTGTTATCAGCTGCAGCCTGACTTAGTTACAATTATGTAAAAGTAAGTACAAGACGATCCGACTAACATGTCGGTGCCAAACGGCAAAATATAAAGTAAGTAACAAAACGAGCAGGGAAGTAAGGAACCCACTCGAGTCCTCCTGCGATCATCCCTCTAGTATTGACCATCTTGGAGGTGAAAGTAAGCTGAGTCCTCGGGAACCGGCTCTAAATTTGGCCATGCAAAACCATAGAGGTTAGACCTCTAATAGCAAGTACCGCAAGGAAGCACGATAAGAGGAATTTAAACCAGTAAATAAGAGAATATAATAATAAATCTCTGTTTGCTACTGGGATTCACATAACGTCACGACACTTTGAACCAACCTCCCAACCAAACAAGGACAGAAGTTGGCCCGTCATGTCTCGACACTCTGATCATCTCAATTAGTCAACAGTGTAGGTACAGTTCACAACCAAATCAATTTAAACAGCCATGCAACTAATACGGCTTGCTATTATGGGTTCTAAGTTATCTTGGAATTATGCGATAAAGGATTCCTCAGTTCTTACTATGTGCAAGCAAGGCTAGTTTACCCAGTCAATCAATTGCGCCAATCATGTATTAGACGAGTCCCAGCGGGATGCCCGTCATCAATATACAATATACAATAAATAATATAAGCAGATACTGCTCCCTGCCCGTGTGGCAGATTTGCAGTATCTGTGGGAACCAGCCGGCCTGTCGGACACTTAATAGTCCCAAAGAGGGCTGCCATGTAAGAACTCGGGATTCCGTTCTCTCCATGCAATCATCATTTTATTTAACTTAATAGCCTCTATGTTGAGTGAAATCCCAAGCCATGGATCATGGTCATTCAGATTGAGTACTTTCGTACGGGGTACGATATGCACATCTCTACAACGATACCCGTACGGTTAAGTTGTAGGTCTTACATAGCGTAATGCAACAATCAAAACTAGCCACAGAATAATCATGCCTTGACCATAAAGTACACATACTGCTTTTGTAGAAAAATAAATAAATTGAAGCCTGCATATGTATGTATGCCAATATTCGGGATCAGCCAATCGGTTATAATAGTTCATAATTAATATGAACGTGTCTCATTCATTCAATTTAAATAAGACGACTAGCCAGTCTCTTAGTTCCAACTAGGAACGCATGATCAATTATTAGTCAAGGTCACAATTAATATCAATCAGTGTTAATTCGGGACAAGAATTAGTCAAAAGGCATCATGGGCTAGAGTTCATGCGGCCGAGAAATTATAGAAGTTCATGCGGCTGAGAATGCATATGTGGTCAGGATCTCATGCAGCCAGGAAGTGTCATATGGACACGAAAAATAGCAATCAACAGCATGCGACCACGAAAAATAGCATGTGCCAGGAAACAGCATGCGCCAGAAAACAGCATGCGCCAGAAAACAGCATGCACCAGAAACAGCATGCGCCAGGAAACAGCATGTGCCGGAAACAGCATGCGCCAGAAAACAGCATGCACCGGAAAACAGCATGCACCGAAAACAGCATGCGCCAGAAAACAGCATGTGCCGAAAAAACAGCATACGCCATGACAGCATGCGCCAGAAAACAGCATGCGCCAGAAATAGCATGCGCCAGAAAATAGCATACGCCGGAAAATAGCATGCACCATGACAGTATACGCCAGGAAACAGCATGCGCCAGAAACAGCATGCACCATGACAGCATGCGCCAGCAAACAGCATGCGCCAGCAAACAGCATGGCAACAGCTTTTTGCCAGCAAACAGCATGCGCCACGGAAAACAGCATGCGCCAGCAAACAGCATGGCAACAGCTCTTTGCCAGCAAACAGCATGCGCCAGAACAGCATGTACTGCTCATCTTCTCCAATCAGCCTCTAATGGCCATGAAAACTCATGAACAAAAAAGACCACAAATCACTCAAAATAAGTCAAAATCAGGACTTCCAATAGTCAAAATTAGGTAGAAACAAATTTTTTACAACATGGAACCATCAAAACTTGAAAAATAACAAAGTTACTAGATCAAAACCTAAAAATTCCAAAAATGTATTAAACTTAGATCTACATGAAATGAGCCATGGGAATTGAAAATGCTAAGTACTAAAGTGTCTAAGAATCTTGAGAGGAAGACAATGGAACAACAAAAATAGAAATCCATCAAGAAGCAAGTTGGCACTTGCCTAGCCCTCCTAGGTTGGTGGGGGAGTTATGAGGAAGAAGAAGAGAAATGAGAAGAAGTAATGTAGAGAGAGAAGGGGATAAGGCTTTAAATGAAGGAGTGGTGGTTGGTGGGGAGTTGGGTTCATGTTGAACCATCAAGGTCAAAAATTAAACCAACTCGGGCCGAACCCAATAAGCAAAGCAGAAGGTAAAATACAGAAAGTAAAATACAGAAAAATAAGTAACATAAAATTAAAAGAATTTAAATATAGAACAATACATGATAAATATTAAATAAATACATTCCAGCAGTACATGTATTTAGAATACGTATTCCGGGAACGGAAAGTGACATCTTGCATCGCCATTCTTGATTTCGTCCGGACAGTGTTTGAAGAAGATAGGGCGTTGTATATTGACTTGTTCTTCTCATCTTCATGTCGTATGACAGAATATATTTGTCTCGGTACAACTCTGGAGGTGGACAAGTCTTCGACTATCTTCTTCTCCGTATTGTTCAACCGTCCGACATACGGATGACCCAATAGTGTCTCGATAATCTCATGGTTGTGGGTTCCATTCTTCACTTCTACTGTCCATTTCCCTTCTTCTTCATTTCTAACATGTATCGTGAATGGACAACCACATTTCCTCGTTTCAACATTTTTTCTTAGAACTTTACTTTGGATAACTGTGTTTTTCTTGTGCGTTCTGAACACACCACCTCTTTCACAGCCAACCACCACATTTTGTCGTCCCAGTCGATTTCGGGCCGATCTGGATATCACTAGAACTATGTTGTTTTTCTGTCCAACTTCTCGACACCAATGTACCGTACCCTCATTTGATTCAAAACAAAGATCGGTCCAGAATAAATGGGCTACATTGACTGCAATTGGAGCCGGTACCGCAAAATCGGAAGATCTCAAATCCTACAATAGAACTTAAAAGTTAGTACAATTAGACAACATCATAATAGCAAATTGTGTTAATAGCAAGACCGACTTATGTACAACAATTGGTGTAACGCCCCAATCCCAAAATACGTAGGACTAGGAACGTAGACATGCCAGCTGTATTCATACGAAGTGTACTCCAATATATGGAATCCTCGTCTGAGTACATAAGCTGTAAAATGCAGTAGAACCATAACTAATCTCATCCACACAAAATAAAAGAATAGAAGATATCATATAATCAACTATGAAATTATTATTTGGTACATGTAGTTGGGCGGAGACAAATCCACTACCAACTATGAAAAGAAATATAATACAAAAGAAAGAGTTTGGCGAGCGATGCGAAGATAATCAAAGTGCAATCATCTTCGGAAAGTAGAGATAATCATGGCCACGGCTAGAACACCTGCGAAAGACAATAGCACACACCTGGCGAGATAACCAGGTCCTCAGAGGGACGTAACAAGACACATAATATCATGTCATATAAACTGAATAAATATTGCTCAAATAAATAAGTCAATTGAATTATAACATGGTCCAATACACACCTATTGAACGAGCTTACCATCCCCCCAACCAAACAAGGACAGGAGATGGTAAATTAATTCACGGTGACGTATCTTTCCATGCTATGAATCCAATATGGTATCCGGACCCCAACAAGGTTCAATACCTTCTCATCGAAGTAGTAAGTCACACCTACAACCAAACAAGGACAAGATGTGACGAACTAATCTGCGACAAGTTATTGTTCCAAGCCACGGTCAGATACAAGTACCTAAACCAAAAGTACTCGTACCTAACGGATAAGGTAGCCTAACCGTTCTAAGTGAAATGTAGTTAAGAACAATCCTTCCTACGCATGGGCCCTGGCTGAATAGGATCGGCATAGTCCCCCCTTGGGCACCAGAGGCCCCATCAGTAAGAGCATGACGTTCCGCAGAATCGCCAGTGGCCGTCAGTAATCATGGGTAATCTGACCCGCGTCTCCGGCGGAGCTCACGGGTTACAAAAGGGAAAGTGCATCGAAGCCCATACGCTAAGGAATTGTCCTCACCGCCCGATGCCTACTATGTTGTATCCACAACAGTAACCTCTATAACCGCTAAGTCAAACTAGCATGTAATTATATTAGCGGTTAATCCTATCGCACGGCTTATACGTACTGGTGGCAAGCTAATCATGCACGTCCGTGTTCTACATGCGACACACAACTTCGTGGTACAATGTGTCAAGGCCATGAATGCAACACACAAAGGTGGTCCCTTAAATCTAGGTTTAATGTGTAAGAAAACTAATACATAACAGAAAATATAAATGAACAATAAGTTCTAACAGGTTATGTCATGTATCAAAGTTTATTTGTATAAATAAAATAATGAATAATGCATAAAATATGAGCTAAAATAAATAAACAACAAATGGCAAGGGTCTTGCCTGGTAGTACGCCTGGTGTGCTGCAATGATCAAGACAACATAAACTGTGACTTCGGGTAACAACTACACAAGGTGACCTCTGATGTCGGCACGGTCGATTCCATTATGTCCAGAAGGGTCAAATTAGTTAGGGTGGACATAAGGTAGTACGAAATTGGCGATCGAATAGGAAAAAGGGGGTTGAGTCACGGTCGAAAGAATAAAGAAAATTTTTGACGAATAAAAATTATATGATTTTAGAAAACTAATTTATAATACTTGAAATTTATTTTTTATTAGACAAAACATGTTTTCAAGTAAATATCCACAAATCAAAAGTCGTTTCAAGGCAAAACGCTTAAGTTTGTAGCTTATATATAAAAACTATATATCATTTTTAATATCTTCGACAAATAATTAAAATAATAGAAAAGAAAAATATTTTATAATTTGGAAATCTACTTTTTATGATAAAAATATATTTAAATAAACATTATATAATCTAGAGAATTTATTTTTGGCTTAAACCAAATTTGGAAATTACCTAGATAGCTTTACCTCTATACTATACATATAGTTTTGAAAAATAATAATATACAATCTTAAATACTAACCTTAATAATAATAATAATAATAATAATAATAATAATAGTATTAATGATAATATTAATAATCATAATAATAATAATAATAATAATAATAATAATAATAACTGTACTAATAATAATAATAAATGATAATATAATAATGATTAAATACTACACAGAAGAAGACAAAACAAAAAATACACAAAATAAAAACTAATCAAAATTAACAAAAACAGAACCTCTCAAGTGATGCTGCTCTCTCTTTCTTTCTCATGAAACGAGAGGAGTCATGCAGTAACAAACACGAAAGAGAAAAAAAAAAGAAAGGAAAGAGAAAGCATTTAAGAACCGGTTTGGAAGGAGAGAGAGAGTATGGGAGACGAGTGAGAGAGTGAGCGAGAGAGAAAGAGATGGTGAGAAGCGGGAGAGGGTGAGCAAGAGGAATGAGATGAGGGAAGGTCGACGGCGGCATGGCGCTAGGCCGGTGAGACGAAGAACAGCGGGAAGGGTTTCGGTCGGGCGGAGTCACTGGGGTGGCCGGAAAAAGGGCTCGGCGCCAGCGCGGCGTAGATCTGGAAGAGGAAGGAAGAAGAGGGGAGCGGCTCGGCTGAGGATGGTCGACGGAGGCTGATACGGGGTGCAGCGCTCAGGACTCGACGGAGGGAGCCCGTCTCCGGTGTGCGGTCGCCGGAGGACGACGCGGGCTGGCGGACTTGGCGAGGGGTTGGCGCCGGAGAGGCGCTCGTGAGCTAGGGCGGAGGTCGGGCGGAGTGCTGAGGCGGGTTCTCGGCCACGGTTGTCGCGGTGCTGGATGGGCGGTGATGGGGCTGACGATGGGGAAGAGGCACGGCTGGGAGGCGCCGATCTGTGCGGAGACCGGCGGCGGAAGCTGCGGAGGGGTTTGGTCGCTTGCTCGGAGGAGCAGCGCCGGTGGTTTCTGGTGGCGCGCGGCCACGGCGGCGAGAGGTCGGAAAGAGATGCGGTCGGAGGGGGTTCCAGCGGATCGGCGCGACACGGTGGCGGGGGATCGGCGCGGAGGCGGAGACGTCGGCGTCGGCGCTCGCGGATCTAGCCGGCGGCAGGTATGTAGTGGTGGTGGATGTGGCGTGTGTGTTTTATTTTTCTTTTGATTTTGGTGGTCTGTGGTGGTGGCGTTCGCCGGGGTTTCGGTTGTTGATGGCGTGGCAATTTGTCGGGGTCGGGGGGTTACCACGGTGGTGCGAGATGGTAATGATGGGCGGCCACGTTGGTGGTCGGGGTCTGGTGCTAGCAGCCGTAATTGGCGGTGCCGGCGGTTGTGTTGAGTCGACAGGATAGAGGTGTAACACCCAGTTTCTAAAATGAGGTTAATTTTGAAATTTTGTAATTATAATTATTAATTAATGATATTTATTTCATATTAGAATTTTTAGTAATTTTTAATTAATTTTAAACTATTTAAATTTATGACTTGTGATTTTGGTGTTGTGCTGGTGATTAGTAGATACTGCCTACCCTAGAGCCTACCTTGTGATTAGGGTATTTTTGACATTTTTAGGGTTATTTGGATTTATTATAATTTATTTGAATTTATGAGAATTTTTAGAATTTATTTTGGAATTGTTTAGATGAAGGTTGACTAGTGTTGACTAGGAGACTAACCTAGTGACTGACCTAGGTTAAGACCACTTGGTTAGGTTAAGTAAACTTGGTTAGACCTAATTTAGTGAGATTTAAGTTATTAGAACTTGTTTGGAGAGTTTTGGAGTTGATTAGGCAATGGCTCATGACTTCATAAGTCATGATTAATGACTTGAGACATAAAGCCCATAGGCCCACACCATGTAGCCAAACCTAAACCTAATCAGCCCATGGCAGCCACTATTGACCATTTCCCCTATTTAATCCCCTCCTAGAAGTTAGGGCTAGCCTCTTCCTTAGGAATTTATTGCAAGAGAAGAAAGAGGTGAGCTCCCATCTTTAGAAATTCATCATAAATCCATTTTTATTCCTTTTTAACCCAAACAAATTGCATTGGGTTCTAAATCCTTCCTACTTTCTGTTGGCTATGAGTATTCTCAGATTTAGGAAGATTTGGAGGAGTTCCACCATTGGGAAGAACCCCACTCTTTGAGCTTTTTGGGAGGATTTGATACATAGAGGTAACTCTCCATTCCTACCATGAAATTCTGGTTTAAGTGCATGAATAGGGAGCCCTAGACCTAACCTAACTATAGGAATAGGAAACCCTAGGTTTTCGTGTCCTTTCGTGTCCAAACAGGACACGTATCAGTGCATTGTTGATTGTGTTTGATGAAATGCCACAGAGAACTTTTTGTGTGAATTTTTGAATTGTAATTGAATGGAAATTTGTATTTTAATATCGCTTAACCATTTCTGGAACTCTGATCTAATTTCGTGTTTGTGTCGTGTCACTAGGACTCTCGTGCACGCGCACTTGGACACGCGCGCGCGTGGGAACAGTGATCCCCTGCATCTCGGGGTCTCTGTTGGATACGACACGGCGTGTCGTGACACAAAACTTTGTGGGGGCAATGGGGCACCCACTGTCACCATGCTCCCCAAGTTTCGTGGGACTTCGTGCTTTGGTTGGCAAGTTATCGTCCACGCACTGGGAAGACACTGTTCTGTGCACTGTCACTTTTTAGCCACTGATACGCTGTTATTGCTTGGACACGGGGACACTTTGATTTTGTGCAGGCACTTGGACACGAGGACACACCCTAGGCGAACCTACATTGGTGACCACGAGTCCCCATTCGTGTCGTGTCGTGTGCACGACACTCGTGCACACGTGCACGAGCCTGTGCACACTGCACAGTGTATTGTGCACTGTTTTCATGTTTTCATCTGTTGGACACGTTTGTGTCCTATTGCTGGGACACAAACACATCCTATGACACGTGTACATGCTATATATTCATTACCAACCACTAATTACCCATATTAGTTTGATTATGTGCATCATTTTCCAATTTCCCCATTTTTCTGAAACTTATGTATTCTCAGTTTTCCAATTTTTGTTCAGTTTTAAATAATCGAATTTGAATTGAATTTTAGCCCATTTGATTGTTGTTGATCACTGTTTAAGTCCTTATTACAGTACTCCTATATGATTTCTACTTGTGGGTCGATTTTGAGGTGTTTTGGGTTGAATTGGTGAAAGGGTTGGGTATTAAATTGAGTTTGATACATGTGGGCTGTTAACGGTTCAAATTGTGATACACATGTTCTCTATAACCTGAGATTATGGGCAGGGGGTTTTATGAGTTGTTCTCCTTCTCTTTTCACTGTATGGAAAACTCTGAACTGATTTTTCTTTCCTTCTTTTCTGAAATCTGGGTGTATTAATAATGAACCAGTGACTAACACTGTCAATAGGCTTCCTAAGTTCTTATTGAAACTGAAACTGCATTTGGTTTTGTGTTGATACATGTAAACTGATATGTGTAGGAACTGTTGAGTATTCAAATGAAAACCTATGTTTCTAATACCTGAGATTGTTTGGGGTTCTCTCTCACTTTTCCTGTGTACACTATCCCCACATGTTTTCCCTTATTGCCTACACACACACATGGACACATGTGCACTATTTTTCTGTGTAACCCTCACTGTTACACTCATTCCCTAACACTTTGCCTATACACACACATTTTCATATCATCATCCCTCACTCACTGAATTGATTTCCCTATACACACACGTCCTCTCTCCCTATCACTGTTTATATTTCCTACACATTGTTTTTCCTACTAGTCACACACACAACCACACACACACAATCTTGAACCCATTTATGTTTCCTGTGATGATTTACCCACACACCCTCACATTTTCCCCTCACAAACCTGTCTCACATACACACTAATTTGTTGATTTTGTTACTATGAACTAACACACACATTCAAGCACAAACACACACACAATCAACACCCTCACAACACTACACATATACACACACTCTTATTTATGCACCCACATTGCCATGTTATGTCACCCCCTCTCTATGTATATATAGTATATATATAGCTATATGTGATATACATGTTGATATGAGTATATATGATATGTGGGTGTTTTCTATAAATAAATTCCTTTATTTATTGTGTATCTGGGAAAATTACAACTGTGGGAATCTGATCTAGAAGACGATCACTTTATCCCTTGGACTATGCGAAGAAGAAAAGCTCTCAAAATTTTGACAGTAGATAACTATGTATCCGTACAATGAATAAAAAAAAGAACTCTATTTATAGAGTCAAAAATAATAACTGAAAAGATAACTGTCTTCACAGCCTGTGCTTAGTTGAAAATCACGCAGGATTTAACATACGCAAGGTTGTGAGCAGTTACTGGACGTGGCCTGTAACTGTTGGACACATGGCAATCATGCATAAGTCGTGTGCAAGTTACAGGACACGCAGGCGAGAGATCAGTGGCATGGCTGCCATGTACTCCAATTTGATGAAATCCACGCAGACTTGTTGAAGACGAAATCCACGCAGACTCGGGGTAGAAAGCTTCAAAATCCACGCAAACTTGGGGCAAGAAGCTTCAGAATCCATGCAGACTTGGTAAAGACGAAATCCACGCAGACTCGGGGTAGAAAGCTTCAAAATCCACGCAAACTTGGGGCAAGAAGCTTCAGAATCTACGCAGACTTTGATGAAGAAAACTTCAGAATCCACGCAGACTTGAGAAAGAAAACTTCAGAATACACGCAGATTTGGGATAGAACTGCCAGCTGTCTTGATTCAGCGTGCCTCGACTGACACAAAATCTCTGGTAGTGATTGCTTTTGTCAGTCACATTAAATGACAAGAAGCTCTTTTGGTACGCCAACTTGACGAAGGTTGAGTCTTGCTGAAGAAGATTTCAAAAATCACGCAATAGACGGCTGTGAT
Organism: Iris pallida; assembly: GCA_029216955.1. Classification (NCBI taxonomy): domain Eukaryota; kingdom Viridiplantae; phylum Streptophyta; class Magnoliopsida; order Asparagales; family Iridaceae; genus Iris; species Iris pallida. The sequence goes on from JANAVB010024994.1 coordinate 11,083,907, forward strand.
CTCTCGAATTCTGTGCATGCGTGGCATACGAAGAGACATTCTTCGACTGTTATGCTGTCAGTCATAATTACTCTCTGACAAATGATGAGCTGTCTCCCCAGCGTGATTTGTAAATATTGTCTGGATCAACTGAGCGTGACTTTTGACTCTGTCCTGATCAACTCAGCGTGACTGTCATTTTTTAAAGGCCTACAAGACCCCCTTCAAAGTTTTCGAAAAATTGAAAAGACTTCAAAATTTTCGAAATACTTTGAAAATAAGATGATAAAATGAAATCAGTCACGCTGAGATGACTTCAAATTTTTCGGAAGTCGGAAAGACTTCGAAGTTCTTTGAGAATATCCAAATGAACTTATTAAATGTCATGATGACTCTTCATTTTTCGAGACTGATTACATCCAGTTTATGGTGGAATATGAACCGCCGGCGAGCTCTGTTATATAAAAATGGAGAGGATTCTTTTAATCTTCATCTTACGTCAATATGACACCAAAAGAGAAAGCTGAGGAAGAAGCACGCAAGTTGGGCTTTTGTTCCCATGGTGACCCCACTTTTGGGGGTGAAGAGCCAGAGCCCTTTGTCTTCGAACTCAAAGATGATCCCTTGCAACTAGCCAAGAATTTTTTGAGCTATTTTGGCTTAGATGGCTCGTTCTCTTCTGATGGACGCAGCCTCATAGAGCAGCGTGAAATGTTGAAGGCTCTGTTACACCGCATGGGGGTCAAAAGCGTAGAAGAACTAGACATTAAGCTCAGTCGTTCTGGAAAATAGAGCGTGTCTTTTGTGCTTTTGTTGCACTCTTTTTGTTTTGTCTTTTGTAAGGCTATCAGTGCCTGTCTTGAAGAATGAAGTACAACTTCTGTGTTTAATCTGTGTGCATTAATGAAGAATATTAATTAGCACCCTTTGACTATTTCCAATGTTGCTCTGTCTTCCAAAGCACACGTAACACTCATTCCACGGTTTACGAGCGCTATTTATGCGGATCTTTTCCAAGAATAGACTTGTACTTTGCCCTTTAAATAGATAGAAGAGTTTCACAGATACTCATCTCCCATTCCTCTTCTTCTTCTCTGAGAATGAAATTTTTGGGAGATTTCACTCTCAAATAGGAAAGCAATATTTTCTAATGTTCGACTTCTGCACACTGTATCAAACATGAGTTTGCCAATCCTTAGCACCAAACTTGAAGGTAAGTCAGTGTAATACGTGTATTTTTTTTTGCTGTTGAAGATAGGCTTTCTGTTTCTTGTTTCTGATTTGAATAATACACGCCTGTTTCTGTTTGATAAATGCACACTGAATGATTTCTGTTGATACTTTCTGCAGAAACTTGGCTGAAAATTTTCTTCAGAACTGGCATTGGGGATGTGGATGTTGTAGAGAATATCTTGCTGACATCTACATCAGGGAGCTCATACGCTTTTGACGCGTAAATCAGACAACTCAGAACTCTTCGTGGGATAGAAGGGTCTTCCTCAGATGGTAGGAAGAGCCTTTATACACGAGAGTTGGATGGTGGAGTCAACTCTACCCCGAGAAATCGGGTAGTAGAGTTCCTTTCACTGGAGAACTAGAAATTGTATCCCAAGGTTTGGATACATTCCTGTCTTCCTTGAGAGGTTACCCCCAATCCACCAGTTGTATTGGCAGCACCACGACTTCGGGCTGCCATACTCTATGGTTCACCTCTCGTCTGAGAGAGAAGACCAGAGTTTGATTCCTGCTGATCTGGTCGTGACTGGGACCCAGACAGTCAGGAACTGCCACCAACAACGAACCTGACGGAGAAGGTCCGACGGAGAAGATCCAAAGAAGAAGATAGATCTCTATTAGGTTATTGTTGTGGTGTAGAATGAAAATCCAAGATTTGTAATAGATTTCCATTATGATTTATAAGAAAGTCTAAGAAAATGTAATAGACTTTTTGTGGTGAAATAAGAATGGAAATGATAATTCTTCTATGCTCAAAGATTTGTATTTGTGGATGAATTATGGACATGATAGATAATGAAATCTTCTTTTCTGTTTTAGAGTATATGATATTATCAGAGGTATTATGGACGTGATAATATGTAGGAACTCAAAAGAAAATAGATTGATTTCTATGCAGAGGTCAAAAATGACAAATGAGCAAGTAGATTCGGAATTGATTCAGAGGTTATGAAAACATGATCAATAACGAATCCCCACTTTAATAAATTGATAGAAGATCATGAACGGACGAATAAATGAACGGATGAATCGTCGGATGAACGCAATTAATGGATGGATGAACTGTCGGATGAACGTGACGTTTCATTATTTGTAGAACTTCTGCCTATAAATATAGCAGAAATTTGACAAGAAGAACACTTCTTCTTTCAAACATAAAAATGTCGTCTGAAGAAGCATTCAAGAAAACTGGAATTGCCTCAAAAGTTCAGAAAAGCAATGAAGAACACCCTGCTGATCCAGTTCAATCGAAAAAGATGGAAGCAGGCGAAGGTTCGTCTGCACCCAAGCCACCAAGGGACATTCTGGATTTCCTGCTCGAACCAGGAAAGACTGAAGAAGAAGAAGCCATGAGGATGGCCGTTTGCAAGTTCCTCGTGGGTTCTAGCAAGGAGGTTCTCGACTCTTTTACTGATCACGTCTTCGAGAAGGACGGCAGTGGCCCACATCCAAATGTAGAAAAGGATGATAGTGATCTTCTTTAATATCATGTATCATCATTCATGATAAAAATAAAATAAAAATTTTATTTCTAAACATGAAACTGTCTGATGATTACAAGCATTTACATTTATACATAGTACTTTTTAAGGAATTTGCCATTAATAGGCATCAAAACTTTTCGACCATCCAATTCTGAGAGTTGATAAGCTCCATTTGAGAAAACTTTGCTCACAATATAGGGTCCTTCCCACTTTGCGTCAAATTTGCCCTTGCTCATATGAGTCATAGTCATAGGACGTCTGACAGTTAGAACAAGTTCTCCTTTTTGATACGCCCGAATTCTGACTTTCTTATTAAAAGCTCTTGAAATTCTAGCTTGATAGAATTCAATATTCTGTTGAGCAGATAATCGCTTTTCATCCAGAGCTTCTAATTCTTGAAGTCGAAGACGATCATTATTTTCTGCAGTGAGTTCATTAGCGATTGCTATCCTTAAAGAAGGAATTTGAATCTCTAATGGAAGAACAGCTTCGCAACCATACAACAGAGAGAAGGGTGTACATTTAGTAGCATTACGAACTGTAGTGCGATAAGCCCACAAACATTCACCGAGTTTCTCACTCCAATTACGTTTGTTAGTAGAGACAAACTTCTTTAGGAGTTTGATGATGGTCTTGTTCATGACCATTTTGATTCTTTTGAGCAAGTAATGCACCCAATGAATGACTCATTGCTCGAGTATATAGGAGAAATGGAATTCCTGAAACGGGAGGTACCAATACTGGAGGGCTCATCAGATATTGTTTTATATCATCGAATGCTTTCTGACATTCATCATTCCAGACAAAAGAAACTCCTTTCTTCATAAGTTTGTTGAATGGTCTGCAGCGTCCTGATAAATTAGAGATGAATCTCCTGATATAAGTGATCCTTCCTTGAAATCCTCGTAGCTCTTTTAAGGTGCGTGGAGGACGCATCTCTTGGATGGCTTTGATCTTCTCGGGATCCACGTGTATACCTTTAGAGGTAATGACGAAGCCGAGAAATTTACCACTAGAGACGCCTAAGAAGGACTTAGTAGGGTTCATCTTTAATTGATGTTTATGCATTAGATCAAATATAGTCTTCAAATCTTGGATATGATCCTTCTTTGGTCGACTTTTGACTGCAATATCATCAACATAGCATTCGACTGTTTTTCGCAAATGTTCACGGAATATAATGCTCATAGCTCGTTGATAAGTTGCTCCTGCATTCTTGAGACCGAATGGCATAACTGTATAACAGTATGTACCGATCGGCGTTCTGAAAGAAGTGTGCTTCTCGTCATCTGGAAATATTTTAATCTGATTGTATCCAGAATACCCGTTCATGAATGACATCCGCTCAAATCCACAGGTATTATCAATCATGACATCAGTGATTGGTAGAGGGAATTCGTCTTTAGGGCATGCCGCATTGAGATCGCGAAAGTCTATGCATACTCTGACCTTGCCAGTCTTTTTAAGGACAGGAACTATGTTAGCCACCCAATCGGGATGTTGTTCCTCTCTAATAAACCCGGAGGTTATGAGTTTATTGACTTCAACTTCAATTGCATCCATAATATCTGGACGAAATCGTCGCTATTGTTGTTTGACCGGTTTGGCATTCGGCAAGATATTGAGCTTGTGAGTTGCAATTTGTGGATCAAGTCCTGGCATATCTTCATAACTCCAAGCGAAGATGTCGATGTAGTCACGAATGAGTTTGATCATGTCTTGCTTATCAGGTTCAGAAAGACTTTCACTAATGAATATTGGTTTGGGAGATCCCTCTTCACCAACATCTATTTGAACAAGTTTGTCTTCAGTCGGAGGTTCTTTTTGCTCGAAACGGAACTCCCATTGATTATCTAATCTTTGGGCCCATTGTTCCGATTCAGGTGAGATTTCAAACTCTTCTTCGTCTTCATCACTTTCTTCAGAATGGTCAATGGAAACCATGTTGGAAGACAGAATGTTGCAGTAGAAGTCCCCGATACTTGTATCGGAATCCCAAGAAGTGGTACTAGAAGAATCAGATCTTTTAGCTTCGTCAGACTCGGGATCTTCATGGATAATATTGATAAAAGGAGTAGGAGCTATATATCCCAGTCCGCATTTCGTCCTTCCATATTTCAGAGGAGGAATACGAACAGGCATTTTTCTTCCTTTTCCACTATTGAGGCTAGTCCTGAAGTCATAGCCCATATTTTTGATGATGTCTTTAGATTGCTGACTATAACGGCGTAGTTGTAATCTTCCAGTATCATCATTTCTGTCTTCATCTTCTAAATCAGAAGGACTTTGGGGCCCTTTGTAGAAGAATATTAGAATATCTCCTGGCTTTCTGCTGGGAACTAGAAAGTATGAAGATTGTACAGGTTCTAGGGATACATCTGTATGAACAGTCTGTACAACTCTAATGGTTATTGTGCTCAAGTCATCTAACAAATGTAAATAACTATGAACATAATTGCATACATCAGCGTATTGCAAAGGTGGAGACTTTTCATTAAATATAAAAGTGGCAGTATTTACATTGGGAGAAGGCTGGGCCTTAGAGATTTTAGCCAAATCAATGACTAAAGAGGGAGAAGAAGAACGAGAAGAAGCGTTGTTTCGATTAAGATCGATAACAAATGGCTCAGAAGAGGTGAGCTCCCTTGAAATTTGAGATGGAAGAATAATCCGCCCTCCAACTGGAATTAGCAGAGTATCCTGTTTCATATGTGGAGATGCAGGAATTACAGTACGCCCACTGACAGGAATAATCATTGTGTCTTGAGCAAACGACTGAGGTAACGGAGAAATCCGTCCACTCACCGGAATGATGAAAGAACCTTCTTCAGAGAGTTTGGGAGATTGTTGTTGAGTAGTTCGACCTTTAACAGGGATTATTAAGGTCTCACTTTGTGAATCCTCTTTCTCTATGGCTTGTATGATCCTTGTATACTCTTCTTTGTACATCCGGGAATCATTGAAATAAGCTTCAACCCCATGGAAGGGATTTATATCAGCAACTTCTTTTTGTACTCTTCCATTGCTATTAATGTATTTAAAACACTGATAAAGAGTAGAAGGCACCACATTATTTTCATGAAGAAAGGGCCTCCCCAGAAGAAGATTATAGGATCCCACGATTTCGATCACATAGAAAGTGACTTTAGATCTGAAATCACCTATCTGAAGCTTCAGATGAATCTTTCCCAAAGGCTCGCTTCGGCTTTGATTGAATCCCAGGATAGTAGACCGTCTTAGAGAGCTTGTGAAGAGGGATTTTTAGTTCATCCAACAGACTCTTTGGCATTATGTTATAGCAGACCCTGGATCAATGAGGATACGATCTATCTTCATTATATCGATATAACCGGTGTAGTAGAGAGGCCGATCATGTCGATTATCCTCCAATAGCATATCATCTTGTGTAAAGGTGATATTTGGGATAATTTCCAATACACTGTTGCAATGTAAGCAAGTGGTAGGTTCTGCATCTGGCTTCTTCAATTGTGCAAGACAAGAGTCAGCTTGTAGAAGTGCTTCACTTAATGTCTCCCGAGTCTCTTTGGAAAGACGTAGAAGTTCAAAGAGGGACATTCTAGCTGGAGTATTAGCAAGCTGAGCTAAAATGTCGAAATTATAAGGCTTCTGAAGTCCAAGAGGAGAGGACTTCTTGATTGGCTTATCAAACCGAGCCTGTTGTTTGCCTTTCTCCAGAGCTGTAGGCTTGGGAGGAACAGGTTCAGTGGATGATTCTTCTTCAGGAGGAACATTAGAAGCATCTTTATCAGCTGGAGGGATATCAAGAGGATCCTCGGGACTTTTGGAATAATCCTTTAGATAAGGTTTCCCCGTTCGAGTAGCACTAACAAGTGCTTCTTCTTTCTCTTTTGGCTCTGTGTCAGGAATAGATCCAAGAGAAGTCATATGACATGATTTAATCTTTCCAGCCTTCTTGGACTTTCGAGAAGTAGTCTTTTGAGGAGAAGGCGATTCAAAATCTGCCACTAGATCAGGATGGATCCACATGATTTCTCCAGTTTCCAAAGTGATTGGCACTAATCCTTCAGACCGTGGAGGAGGAAGATTTACTATGTCAAGAGTTGCCTTGGGAATAGGAACGATCCCACTTTCAAGGAGTTGAGGAAGGAAATCTCCGAATTGCATAGAGACGACGTTGGAGGTGACGGTCTTCTCTTTTGGAGTAAGAGAGATAGCTCCAGATTTAATCATTTCTTGGATCTTTCCTTTCAGTACATAACATGTACGAATTGTATGACCCAGCATTCTGTGATATGGGCAGTATTTGGGATGATCTGTTTTACCAGCTTCATCAGGTTTCTTGATCTCAGGTAATTGTATCTTATTACCTTTCAGCAGACATTCAAAGATACCAAGGACATCGTCGTCATCGAAAGAATATTCTTCTTTGGGGCGAGGTATTCTCGGTTGTTGAGTTGTAGGAGAGGTTTGAACAGTTGATGCATCTTTGCTCTGAAAATTAACTTCAAGAGTTTCTTTTCCCTTGCGAGCATTGTTTTTATTATTAGTACCTTGACTTGTTTCTTTAGGAGTCATCTGCACTCCTAAACCTTTGAAGGTTTCAGCACTAATTTCTGCGGCCTTAGCACTAACTATGAAAGAAGGCCAGTCTTGGAATTGAGTGGATCCTGTCCACATGCTAATAATTGGCAACAAGTTTGATTTGCATGTGTCGATGGTGACAGCATCAGGAGTTCCAAGAGGCATCTTCAGAGCTTCTCTTCGAAACCGTTCAATGTACTCTTCTGTAGTTTCATTATTTTTCTGCTTGATTCTAATAAGAGCAGACATAGTCATATCATTGAGCCCTTCATAGAACCGTTCAAGAAACATCTGTTTGAAACCGGAAAATGAGGTAATGCTCCCATCTGGGAGACTTCTATACCATTCATAAGCCGTTCCCTTGAGACATCCAACAAACACCCGAGTAAGGAGGGCGTCGCTTGGTTGTAGCTGATCAGTCATCACTTCAAAGTGATTAATGAACTGACTTGGAGAAGTGGTTCCATCATAGAATGAGATAGTGGAAGGCTTGTATTTAGGAGGATACGATACTTGCTTCCATTCTATCGGATAAGGTTGTTTGATGCCTAACCTTTGTAAACCATCTTTCTGTTTGAATGCCTCAAATTGAGTTTTGAGATTCCTCAATTCTTCATTAACAATTCCAGAAGATTGTGGAGTTGTAACTTGTAGAGAATAGTTGGGAGGAGGAACAGCATTGTAAGCACTACCCCCAGCTCCAGAGAGACTAGGGTTTGGTTGAGCTGGTCTAGGAGTATTAGATTGTACTGCTGGAGGAACTTGTACTGGACTCATATCAGTGTCAGTTGGTATGGCATCTGGTACAGTCTGTCGATTTTGCATCTGTGTTGCCATGAGTTCATACATCGACTTCATAGTATCAGCCATAGACTTCATTTGTTGTTCCAAAGAAGCAATTCTTTGATCTTGAGGAGTCAAGGAAGAAGAAGGTTTATCAGTATTCCCATCAACCATATAAGTCGTGACTGTACGAGGAATTATTGATGAACTGGTAGATGTTGTTTGTTCTGAATCATTGCTTTGTGCATCAAAGTCAATTATAGGAGAACTACCCCCAGTAGGAAGAGGTGGAAAGTTAGATTCTCCAAGGAATTCAGAATCATCTTCAGAGATCAAATTTCTTTGACTAGAGGCCAGGACTCTTGCTCTGGTATTTCTATATACTCCATCTGGACTATCAACTCTACCCCCAGCATCCCGAGAGGTCATATTGGCAGAAGCAAACAAAGGCTCATCTTCATCAGGCATAGGTTCACACTGAATCCAATTGAAGACAGATTGTCGTTTTGTTTGACATCTGCATTGCATTGTGACTCTTGGCTGGAAGTCACATTCATGATCAACATGATCATGAGCCATTGATTGACATCTGCATTGAATTATGACTCTTGGATAGAAGTCACATTCAGTATGGTCCTTTGACACAGAATTACTTCTTCTCTTCTGTTGAAGATATTCTCGTAAATCTGTTTGTGAAGATTGAGGAATATATTTCCTGTTCTTGGGTCTTGATGGCTCTTGATTATATAGAGAATGATTAATATGAGCCACATAGTTTCTTGCATACTCTGCATCTGGATCTCTTATCCTTGTTTCCAACTGGTATGGTTTCTTAACACCAGAAGTGTTAATTTTTGTTGTTAGATCAGTTGGAGGTAACACATTGGTTTTGGACACATGGAGTTTTCCTTCCATTGATCTGGATATTTGCAGAGAAGGAAGAGTTGAACCACCCCCTTGATTAGGGGTTGGTAACAGACCTTTTCTAGACAAATTCTGTGCCCAATTCGAAGAAGTCATAGAAGAAAACATTAAGGAATGTTTCTTTTTAGACTCATTCAAGTTTTGAGACATAAAATGTCCAGAAGGAAGAGTAGTCAAAAGACCATCTCCTTTTCTTTGACTAACAAAATTTTCAGTCAAAGCTATTCCTGAAGTAAAAACTACAGGAGCAGAAGAAACAACTAAAGAGTTATTTCTCTTCGAAGGGACTTTGTGTGGAAGACCACCCCCAGTTCTGGTAGAACTTGGCAAAGAGGAAGAGATAGCTAAAGAGCTATTCTTCTTAGATGAAATACACGCTGAAACAGGCTTGGTTAAAGAACCAGTGCTGTTGGCGTGACTTTTGACTTTGGAAATACACGCTGGAATAGATTTGGCTAAGGAGCCAGTATTGTTAGCGTGATTGTTGAGGTTGAAATTGCACGCTGGAACAGACTTGGCTAAGGAACCAGTGTTGTCAGCGTGACTTTTGAGGTTGAAATTGCACGCTGGAACAGATTTGGCTAAGGAGCCAGTACTGTCAGCGTGACTTTCAACTTTGGAGACACACACTGAAACAGATTTGGCTAAGGAGCCAGTACTGTTAGCGTGATCTTTGATTGCTGTCATCTTCGAGCACACAAGAGTGTGTGTGCTTGCAGTAGAGTTCTTGCCAGTGTTAGGAGCAGACACTGTGGCAGAGACTTCACCATTGACTGCCAACTGATTCTTAGGGACATAGATAGAGTGTCCCTTCGACTTGGCAGTGATGATGGAGGCTGTAGTGGGCTTACCACTCTTAGCCCGCTGTATTTCTTCATAGGCGAGTTGATCGAATTGGATCGTCATCACCTTCTTCGTCGAGCCGATTAACGAAGTATCGCATTGAGTTGTTGCCATCTCAGAAGAGGAGATGGTTTTCCCCAGCAGAGTCGTCAATTTGTTTTCCATAAATAAATTCCTTTATTTATTGTGTATCTGGGAAAATTACAACTGTGGGAATCTGATCTAGAAGACGATCACTTTATCCCTTGGACTATGCGAAGAAGAAAAGCTCTCAAAATTTTGACAGTAGATAACTATGTATCCGTACAATGAATAAAAAAGAACTCTATTTATAGAGTCAAAAATAATAACTGAAAAGATAACTGTCTTTACAGCCTGTGCTTAGTTGAAAATCATGCAGGATTTAACATACGCAAGGTTGTGAGCAGTTACTGGACGTGGCCTGTAACTGTTGGACACATGGCAATCATGCATGAGTCGTGTGCAACTTACAGGACACGCAGGCGAAAGATCAGTGGCATGGCTGCCACGTACTCCAATTTGATGAAATCCACGCAGACTTGTTGAAGACGAAATCCACGCAGACTCGGGGTAGAAAGCTTCAAAATCCACGCAAACTTGGGGCAAGAAGCTTCAAAATCTATGCAGACTTGGTGAAGACGAAATCCACGCAGACTCGGGGTAGAAAGCTTCAAAATCTACGCAAACTTGGGGCAAGAAGCTTCAGAATCTACGCAGACTTTGATGAAGAAAACTTCAGAATCCACGCAGACTTGAGGAAGAAAACTTCAGAATACACGCAGATTTGGGATAGAACTGCCAGCTGTCTTGATTCAGCGTGCCTCGACTGACACAAAATCTCTGGTGGTGATTGCTTTTGTCAGTCACATTAAATGACAAGAAGCTCTTTTGGTACGCCAACTTGACGAAGGTTGAGTCTTGCTGAAGAAGATTTCGAAAATCACGCAATAGACGGCTGTGATCTCTCGAATTCTGTGCATACGTGGCATACGAAGAGACATTCTTCGACTGTTGTGCTGTCAGTCATAATTACTCTCTGACAAATGATGAGCTGTCTCCCCAGCGTGATTTGTAAATATTGTCTGGATCAACTGAGCGTGACTTTTGACTCTGTCCTGATCAACTCAGCGTGACTGTCATTTTTTAAAGGCCTACAGTGGGTGGGTATATAGGTAACATAGCCTATAGCCTAGGACTCATAGCCTATGGGTATGGGTTTGAATGCTAGTTACAGGTGTAGTTGACTTGTGTAGTCTAGATTTGATGTGGGCTTGCTAGAATAGACTAGTTGACCTAGTTTGACCATAGTTGACCTAGTTTGACTTCTAGGGTTGACTGAAGTTGACCAAAGGTTGACTTTAGCCTAGATTGACCCCAAACTTCATGTAGATGCATTGTAGCAGTCTATTTCCTTATTTTAGACTTGTTGTGACTTGTACTGTTCTATAGGAGACAGACACCACTCCTCGGACAGTATATTCTCTTCGGACGTTCAGGATACCAGGCGAGTACATTCTCTGATCATTTTATATCCTGCTTAGAATTATTTTCCTGCTTTAAATTACTTTACTTGATACTGCCACGTTGGTCACACGGATTGGTACTATATGGATCTTTTCATGAGATGTTATCCCCCTCGGGAGCATCGGATACTGCATGTTTTGTGCGTTTCACGAATCATCACGTATCTCTATGCTTCCTCTGATTCACGAATCGCTTGTGACACATGTACTCTCATGTTCACAGAGCCATCATGAATCACCTTCGCGTATCACTCATTTTATGAGCCATGTGAAGTTTCACGAATCTTAACATAACTTGAACAGATCTTTGTGTATCGATTGGGGATGGAGGAGTGGAAATAGACATGTGAATATTATCCCAGTAGCTGTAGTCATGAATCACTCTCTTAGCTGTAGTCATGAATCTCCTATGCCATTCATATGTTTATATTTTACTCTGACTCACTAGTCACTATTAGCTCTCTATGTATAGTAGATATTTCTATTACAGTTTCTCTCTCTGTTTACATACTGCATTTCTTCGGTATCTATATCTTAATTTACTGCATGATTATATTTTCTAACCTGCTATGAACTGTTGAGATGTACTGTACTCGCTCCTGTCCTGACTGGACCTGTTGAAAATATTACAGAGGATGAGGAGGAGGCCCTATGTACCACCTATTACGGAGCAGGATTAGACGACACCTGCGAACTGGTTCCTCTAGAGGACCCAGCTGCAGCACAGGATGCTATTCCCAGAGTCTAGACTAGATAGCTAGGCTTTAGTTTTCTTTCAGTATTGTGTTATTTGATTTTCAGTTGTTCTTCTGAGATGTTGTTATATTTAGAGACATGTATTGAGCTGGATGTTCTTTAGTTGTTATCTTAGATTTTCTCTCTCTTAATAGTATTACTTTGTGCTTCTGATCTCTCTATCTAGCTTTACTATTCTATATCTGCTTTAGATGTGATTGAGACTGTTCTGTTATGTCACCTCCATTCGGAGTGTATATACTGTACAGGTACCTTTTTATTGCTAGATTATTGACCTAGGACAGCGTTCTACCGCCGACACTGCGGCGTAGGCTGGACCTTGTTACGTTCTCGTACCCTCACAGTGGGTGTGGGTCGTGACAAGAGGACATGGGGAGACTGGCCTGAGATAATAGGTCAAGTGGCGGGGACAGTCTTTCGGTGAGGGGCGAGGCTAGTCTTGGCAGGTGGCCGTGCTATTGGTGGTGGTGGTTATGGAGAAGGTGTAGGCGGAGGTCTCGGCTGGGCAGATGCCAGAGTTTCGAGTCGGGTTAGGGATAGGATTAAGTGGGTCCGTGTCGGGGGTTTGTGTCCGGCATGTCGGACACGAAGGGGTGGATGTGTTTGTAATGGAAATTATGTAGTGGAACGGACACGGACACGATGCACTGTACGTTTGTGGTGGAAAATTATTTGGAGAAATATTGTGGAAAAAATATTGGAGGAGTACCTGCCTATTTATAGGATGTGGAAATTCCCAATTCGATAAGAACTAGGAATATTTAAACCCGATTTAGATAATTCGTAATTTAATATAAATCAATCAAATCCAAATCCAAATATAATCCAATTTAAATTAAATTAAATTTTTAGTTTAAAATTGAATGGGATAAATCAAATTTTAAATATTTAACTATATAAATAAATCTATAAATTTAAATCAAGATTTAAATCGCCACAATAATTTCGAAGTATATTTTCCAAAAATACTAATAATAATAATTTTGAAAATTATATTATTATTTAAAATAAACTAATAAATAATTACAAATATATATGTATGCACAAATAACGTTCTCATAATTATGCTTTTCTAGTATACAATAAAAATATTATTTATTTATTAATAATTGTGAGAAATGAAAGACTTTATAAATAAAATAACAAACTTGGAAATTTTGGAACGATAACAAAATAATTATTATGTATATTATTTTGAAACTATATAAATAGAAAACAAATATTTTTCAAAAATATGTACGCTTGCACATAATCGCACTCGTCGAGCAAATTCGAAAAATAAAATTTCGTGCGCGACGTATAATACGACTACGCGACGTACAATATAAAATTTTAAATCAGTACCAAATTTAATATATAAAAAAATAGTAGAAAATTTAGGGGTTTTACATCCTACCCAACTTAAAAGAATTTCGTCCTCAAAATTAAGAGTTCGTAGGGGGGGATGAGAAGGCACAACGGTAGAAGGATTCCTTGGTCGTAGTCTAGGTTGAGGATATGATTAAAAGACGATTGTAATCACTTCTTAAATTCAAGTGATTAGAAAGTCAATCTTGTAGATTTAGGGTTGAGGGAAAGGTCGAGTAGTTAGGATGAAGATATAGCAATATCGAGTGATAATAATTATAATTAATATAAAGGCTAGAGAAGTTTCTAGTACAACGCCTTCGTCCTTCTAAAATAGGTGAAGGCGAAAGCATTAAGGGGTTCAAAGAAGATATTATCGAGTACGAATACGTGATTCAAAGACGACCGAAAAATTTCAAAAAGAGTTGCCAAGGCAGTCGCAGATGAGACTCTAAAGGACAAGTTTAGCTATGTCCCCATCCACGTAGAACGATAGATAAAAGCGAACAAAAGTGCACTTGGTTGATCAGACCATCATGCACCGATTCTGATTAGACCATATGTTAGTGGACATCCCCAAATAACATATGTCTTGAAACAAGCTTGATAAAAGAATTGAGCTTGCAAAAACTAGGCTACATTAGCATCATTAGTCTAGATAGTAAAAATATAAGCACTATGATAGATGAAATAAGAACAAATATGAATAGTCTAAGAGTCATAAGAATCTAAGTTTTGTTTATTCCTATACAATCATTCTACGATTTTATTGACCAAGGCTTGGTTGACCAAATGGGTTAAATTCCTCTAGTCTCTATGGTCTAGATAATACTATTTGTATACCCTTAATGGTCAATGGTGTGTCAGGTCGTGGGGTATTCTACCCAACTTAAAGAATTAAGTTAAGGGTGTTTGGGGCATCTAACTAGTAGGGTAAATCTCTAGCAAGCACGAAGGGAAGATAAGAGTAATGATAGGAGGAATCAAGTAAGATGCAATCGATGAGTCGAACGATAGTTCGGATATGGAATCGAGGAAAGAGGTCAAGTATGTGGATGAGATCCTAGACTTCTAATCCTATACGCAGGCTTGCTTGGTACGGTAAAGTACCCAAATAATTTATCTTGACCTGCATGGGCCACCACAAAAACATGTAACGTCCCAGTCCCAAAATACGTAGGACTAGGAACGTAGACATGCCAGCTGTATTCATACGAAGTGTACTCCAATATATGGAATCCTTGTATGAGTACATAAGCTGTAAAATACAGTAGAACCATAACTAATCTCATCCACACAAAATAAAAGAATAGAAGATATCATATAATCAACTATGAAATTGTCATTTGGTACATGTAGTTGGGCGGAGACAAATCCACTACCAACTATGAAAAGAAATATAATAAAAAAGAAAGAGTTTGGCGAGCGATGCGAAGATGATCAAAGTGCAATCATCCTCGGGAAGTAGAGATGATCATGGCCACGGCTAGAACACATGCGAAAGACAATAGCACACACCTGGCGAGATAACCAGGTCCTCAGAGGGACGTAACAAGACACATAATATCATGACATATAAACTGAATAAATATTGCTCAAATAAATAAGTCAATTGAATTATAACATGGTCCAATACACACCTATTGAACGAGCTTACCATCCCCCCAACCAAACAAGGATGGGAGATGGTAAACTAATTCACAGTGACGTATCTTTCCATGCTATAAATCCAATATGGTATTCGGACCCCAACAAGGTTCAATACCTTCTCATCGAAGTAGTAAGTCATACCTACAACCAAACAAGGACAAGATGTGACGAACTAATCCGCGACAAGTTATTATTCCAAGCCACGGTCAGATACAAGTATCCAAACCAAAAGTACTCGTATCTAACGGATAAGGTAGCCTAACCGTTCTAAGTAAAATATAGTTAAGAACAATCCTTCCTACGCATGGGCCCTGGCTGAATAGGATCGACATAGTCCCCCCTTAGGCACCAGAGGCCCCATCAGTAAGAGCATTACGTTCCGCAGAATCGCCAGTGGCCGTCAGTAATCATGGGTAATCTTACCCGCGTCTCCGGCGAAGCTCACGGGTTACAAAAGGAAAAGTGCATCGAAGCCCATACACTAAGGAATTGTCCTCCTCGCCCAATGACTATTATGTTGTATCCACAACAGTAACCTCTATAACCGCTAAGTCAAACTAGCATGCAATTCTATTAGCGGTTAATCCTATCGCACGGCTTGTACGTACTGGTGGCCAGCCAATCATGCACGTCCGTGTTCTACATGCGACACACAACTTCGTGGTACAACGTGTCAATGCCATGAATGCAACACACAAAGGTGGTCCCTTAAATCTAGGTTTAATGTGTAAAAAAACTAATACATAGCAGAAAATATAAATAAACAATAAGTTCTAACAGGTTATGCCATGTATCACAGTTTATTTGCATAAAAAAATAATGAATAATGCATGAAATATGAGCTAAAATAAATAAACAGCAAATGACAAGGTGTCTTGCCTGGTAGTACGCCTGGTGTGCTGCAATGATCAAGACGGCATGAACTGTGACTTCGGGTAACAACTACACAATGTGACCTCTGATGTCGGCACGGTTGGTTCCATTATGTCCTGAAGGGTCAAATTAGTTAGGGTGGACATAAGGTAGTACGAAATTGGCGATCGAATATGAAAAAGGGGGTTGAGTCACGGTCGAAAGAATAAAGAAAATTTTTGACGAATAAAAATTATATGATTTTAGAAAACTAATTTATAATAATTGAAATATAATTTTTATTAGTCAAAACATGTTTTCAAATAAATATCCAAAAATCAAAAGTCGTTTCAAGGCAAAACGCTTAAGTTTGTAGCTTATATATAAAAACTATATATCATTTTTAATATATTCGACAAATAATTAAAATAATAGAAAAGAATTTTTTTTTATAATTTGGAAATCTACTTTTTATGATAAAAATATATTTAAATAAATATTATATAATCTAGAGAATTTATTTTTGGCTTAAACCAAATTTGGAAATTACCTAGATAGCTTTACCTCTATACTATACATATAGTTTTGAAAAATAATAATATACAATCTTAAATACTAACCTTAATAATAATAATAATAATAATAATAATAATAATAATAATAATAATAATAATAATAATAATAATAATAATAGTATTAATGATAATATTAATAATCATAATCATAATAATAATAATAATAACTGTACTAATAATAATAATAAATGATAATATAATAATGATTAAATACTACACAGAAGAAGTCAAAACAAAAAAATACACAAAATAAAAACCCATCAAAATTAACAAAAACAGAACCACTCAAGTGATGCTGCTCTCTCTTTCTTTCTCGTGAAACGAGAGGAGTCAGGCAGCAACAAAAACGAAAGAGAAAAAAAAGGAAGGAAAGAGAAAGCATTTAAGAACCGGTTTGGAATGAGAGAGAGAGTATGGGAGACGAGTGAGAGAGTGAGCGAGAGAGAGAGAGAGATGGTGAGGAGCGGGAGCGGGTGAGCAAGAAGAAGGAGAGGTGGGAAGGTCGGTGGCGGCGTGGCGCTAGGCCGGTGAGGCGAAGAACGGCGGGGAGGGTTTCGGTCGGGCGGAGTCACTGGGGTAGCCGGAAAAAGGGCTCGGCGCCAGCGCGGCGCAGATCTGGAAGAGGGAGGAAGAAGAGGGGAGTAGCTCGGCTGAGGATGGTCGACGGAGGCTGATATGGGGTGCAGCGCTCGGGACTCGGCGGAGGGAGCCCGTCTCCGGCGTGCAGTCGCCGAAGGACGACGCGAGCTGGCGGACTTGGCGAGGGGTTGGCGCTGGAGAGGCGCTCGCGAGCTAGGGCGGAGGTCGGGCGGAGTGCTGAGGCGGGTTCTCGGCCATGGTGGTCGCGGCGCTGGACGGGCGGTACTGGGGCTGACGATGGGGAAGAGGCGCGGCTGGGAGGCGCCGATCTGTGCGGGGACCGGCGGCGGAAGCTGCGGAGGGGTTTGGTCGCTTGCTCGGAGGAACAGCGCCGGTGGTTTCTAGTGGCGCGCGGCCACGGCGGCGAGAGGAGGTCGGGAAGAGAGGCGGTCAGAGGGGGTTCCAGCGGGTCGGCGCGACGCGGTGGCGGGGGACGGCACGGAGGCGGAGACGCCGGCGTCGGCGCTCGCGGATCAGGCCGGCGACAGGTATGTAATGGTGGTGGAGGTGGCGTGTGTGTTTTATTTTTCTTTTGATTTTGGTGGTCTGTGGTGGTGGCGTTCGCCGGGGTTTCGGCTGTTGATGGCGTGGCGATTTGTCGTGGTCGGGGGGTTGCCGCGGTGGTGCGGGATGGTAATGGTGGGCGGCCACGTTGGTGGTCGGGGGTCTGGTGCTAGCAGCCGCAATTGGCGGTACCGGCGGTTGTGTTGAGTCGACGGGATAGAGGACATGGGGAGACTGGCCTGAGATAATGTAGTGCCCCGTCCCTATATCGTGCCCGGTACTTGTCCACGGGGTGCGCGAGAAAGGAATACTGTCGCTATCGATTCGGTCGGGACCGATAGGTCGGGATCTACCGAGTCGATCGAACGGGAACGGTTGAATTAAGATCCATTCCTCGTTATGGAATGTCTTCTTCGGAACCAAGTCCCATATTCAGCGGGTTGCGCCTCGAGGAATGACTCTGCGGCTGAGTCGAGAGAGACCTCCCGTTGCTCTGCTTTTTACGCCGCTTGCGTTGGTTTTGGCTTTGTTTTCTGAATGCGTTTTCGTGAATGTTTTCGATGGTTTTCATGGCTTGCATTTCGAACTCGCATTTCCTATCGAACTCCTTGAATAATGCAGTATTCTAATCGGTTGCTTGTGCGATTTCAGGTAATCGCGTAGGCGACGTCTAGCACGACCAACAAGTTCTCTCGCCGAAGTAAACTCAAGGTGAGTGGCCGACCCTTCTCTTCTCGACCCCCTTCTTAGGCAAAGTCGATAGTGTTGTTGTGAATGAAAAGATAAATGCAAGTGCACGAACACGAATGAATGAGCAAGTTCTCAAAAGAAAAGGTAGGCTATGTCTTAACAACTAAAAACAAGTCTTTGCACGGTCATGGACAACTTGTCGACAAGGTGAGCGTTTCTCCGCACGGCAACCCGAGGCCACGGGACCGTTGCGGGCAAAGGGAAACAAATAATTAGCTGTGCTGGGCACGGGTTAGGCAAGGACTTGCAGCGGGGCTCGCTACTCACGCTGAAAGGACCCCGTCTAACAAAAGCTAGAGGAGTCCACGATGGCTCTGGGAGCCAGTGACCAACCATACGAAATATTGCACTTGGTATAAAAATGATAACAATTGACAGGGAAGAACATGGTAAGTTTCATAAGGCGCGGTGCGGTCCGCCGCGGGTAAGTTCAACGTAAATTTCAGTATGCTTGTCATATGCTTATTTGAAATCCATTAGGATGGTTAGAAACATTCATACTCTAAGTCATATAAACTCTTCAACCAAATGAGAACTTGGAACTTAAATAGCCACGCACCAGTACAAAGTGTAATGTATTGATCCTCGCTCTCCACACAGGTACCCCAAACTACGAAGGGCGTGCCGCTTAAAATCTCAAAGCGGCGTAGACACTTTTGAAGCCTGTCACGCCCCAAAACCAGAATACTGGAGAGCGGGGGCGAACATAGCCAGCTACGTATATTGAAATGAAGTCCATCTCGCTATACGGTTACGGCTGTCTAGATATGAGGGTTTACTACAAGCCAACAGTCTCTTAAGGTCAAGCCTACTGTCTCAATCTCAAGAAAATAATATAATTATAAGATGTTTGACCACCAAATATACAATAAAAGGCGTCCCAAATATTACATATCAGCTGATCATGAAGCTAGTCATACAAAATGCTAGGACTAGCAAGAGTTAAGTCATACATGATCAACCCTAGGATTTGTTAATCATGTTTACAGCCCGTAGGCAGACAGTAAGTAAAGTGCATCGAGCTAACAGGTTCTCGTCGGCTAAACGCCTCAAAAGAATAAATTTACAATAGAGTGAGCGAAACAAAATAGAAAACCCACTCGTAGCCCGGGTTCCTTGTAGTCGCCACCATCGGGCTGGAGGTTCGGTAGATCCTCGGGTGCTGCTCCAAAATCTGGCCACACAAAACCAGCTGGGTCAAACCCCAGAAAGAGCAAGTGCCACAAGGAGGCCACGAAATAAGAACAAAAGCCAGCATATCAGAACATAAGAAAATAAAAGAAAAGTACAAGTAATAAAGAGCACGTCAGGACAATAAACGACTAGGGACGTGGAACCATTCGGGAAACCAGGTTACAACCCGTAAACCAAACAAGGACCAGGGTTGTAACATTTCGCCTGAATAGCTCCTTGTCTCTACCCAATTATTGTTGAAGCAAGTAAAACAATCATGTTCAGGGGTACCAGGGTACATGGACTAGACAAGACTTAGACAGGGCTAGACATCATCCATTCACAAGCGGCCAAGCAACTACTACGGCTTACTACTTTAACTAACTAGGGTTATCACAAGTCTAATTACTAACAAGATGCAAGTGAGAATTTCCCAGTCCCAAGCCCTGCAGACCATCCAGTTATCCTTCCGCGGGTTGAGAGTATGGTTGGGTACATCGCCCCGGAGACGATATACCCTTAGGTGACTTAGAGGGTGCAACACATGACAGTGCGCTGGAAATGTGCTCTACTCGTCGGCAAGCTACAAGTTCAATTAAGAGCGCCCAGATAACGAGATTGCCTGTGACTAGAAATTCTCCATGAACTATAGTTTGATCTAGTCATTAGCCAAATCCATATTCAGTATGAATCCCTGACCGTGGGAACCAGGGAGTCACGTCCTAGACATGATACAAGACAAGACAAGTGGATTGCACAAGCAAGCAAGCAGGAACACCTACGGTGTCAAGTTGATTATACGAGTCAAGTTAGCTATCGCAACAGCATCAAGTCAAGTCAAGTTATAAGTTACAAGTCAAGTCAAGTCAGGAGTGCGCTGCCACGGGCCACTATCAAGTTATCAAGGTAAATCATGTCAGGGTACTTGTCAGGAGTGTGACACGACGGGCCACTATCATGTCAGGTTGGTCATGTCAGGAGTGCACCACTACGGGTCACTATCGTGTTATGCTAGTTCTTAGTCATACCATGCCATGTACAATAATCATTCCAAACATGTTAAGTAAAATCAAGTTCATGGCAAAAGGCGTAAGGATATAAAATGGGCGTAAAATATCTAATAAAATATCAATATACAGGGCTATAGAAGAGCCAAGCTTAGAGAAATAAAACCAAAACTCCAAGAGCCCATGGATTGCGCAAGGGGTCAGGGGGTTGGATTGCGCAGGTGTCAGCTGCGCAGGGTGCCAAGTGCGCAGGGGCACAGGACGCAGGGACAGATGGCGCATGGGCCAAATTGCGCATGAACAGACTGCGCAGGAGTGAACTGCGCATGGGTGGATTGCGCATGAGCAGACTGCGTAGGAGTGAACTGCGCAGGGGTGGATTGCGCATGAACAGACTGCGCAGGGTGAAGTGCGCAGGAATGGTTGGCGCATGGGGCTGAGCGCAGTTCACCATAGGGCAAGCTGTGCGGTCGGCACTGCGCTAAAGAGCGCAGGCCGATAGGGGCTGCGCAGTCCAGCACTGCGCTAAAGAGCGCAGGCTGCAGGCTGCTACTCCAGGCCGAAAAGAACACCAAGAACACCAAGAATTCAAATTTTTATATCTTTGTCAAATCAAAGCCAAATCTAGATTTTCAAAGTTCTAACTTGAGTAAAATTGAATTCTCTTCCACATGGAAGCATCAAAACCCACAAAAATCCAACCAAAATAGATCAAAACCATGTAAATCCGAAAATAGTTAAAACTTAGATCTAGAACAATGGAGACTCCAAATCACAAAATGCCAAGTTCTAATGTTGATCACCATGGCCTAATCTAGCTAATGAACAAATAAAATGTGGTTCTCATGTGGTGGCAAGGTGCACTTGCCTATGGGTGTTGGTGAGTTGTGTAGAGGAAGGAAGAAGAAGGAGATGGAGAAGTAAATGAAAAATAAAGAGGAGAGAGAAAAATTAGGTGGGATTTAATGGAGGTGGGTGTGTTGTGTTGAGTGTGGAGCATAGGCTAAGGTGTTCCAATGCATTTTAAACCAAACCAAACCAAATCAAACCAATTCTTCTCCACAAAATAAAACCAAGTCATGTAAAACCCAATTACGAGAACCAAAATCTGCAAGTCAAGCCAATTACAAGTACATGCCAAAATCCGAGAAAATAAATACAGGTCTGAAATATATGCAAGCTTGACAAAATACGCATTCAGAATATGGGTGTTACAAAGCCTCGTCCGTGAGAAGGCTTGTTTCTGAATTCCTTTTGAAGACTCCGCATTCAGTACAAAAGAAGACCAATGGCGGCTCAGCTTCCCTCGATTGCAGGTGGAAAGTGTAACTATTTTGCTTGTAAAAAGGGATGTAATGTATAGAACGACTATCTCATCGACGTTCGTTTTGTAAGTCGAGTCATGTTGTAACCCGCGCGGCAATGAATGTAATGATGTCAATGTAAATGAAGTTTTATTATCAATGAAAAAGTCTACTTCTATTTCAAATGTGTCAATCAATTTCTCTGCGTACTCTAACTTGATGTTGTGTTTCGGATGATCTTATGACTACGCCTTGTGCGATCGCAACTTAGGTTCACACGGCATCACGCCCGGGGGACGACTATCGATTCTACGGAATCGGGGCATGACATAATGGTATCAGAGCACGGCTTTACATCCTTTGACCTCGTATCGATGAAATAAGTTGTTCCATACAATGAGTCCGTAATATTTTGTGACTGATGCGTTTGTCTTCGTATCGCAGAAGTGACGGAACCCACGGCCGAGCGAGAGCAGAGCGCTTCTAGCGGCTCTAGTAGTTCGTATCATTCGCGGGGCGGACCTTATAACGATACCATCGAAAGGATGCTGCGCATGATGGAGGCGCAGCGGAACCAGTCTGAGAACCGATATCAACAGACGGAGGAACGACAGGCCCAGTTCGAAGCTCGCCTCGACGCACATGCAACAAAAGCAGCTGGATACCCTGCATCAGATCGTTCAAATAATCATGGCCAACGAAAATTCTGCGACTGCGCCTACCATCACCGTACCTGCTACCACCGTGCCGACGATCCAACCCATTGAAGTCGATACGGAGGATCCCGAGCGTCAACCAGCGGCACCGAAAAAGTACAACTTTGAAGTGTCAGAATTCAAGAAGGCGTGCCGCACTTCCTTCAGCGGTACCGAAGGCCCTTCCATAGCGATCGACTGGTTGGAAGAGCTGGAAGATCACTTCGAGCTTCTCGGCATTGAAGAGTCGAAGCAAGTCGCCTGCGCACAACTTCAACTACGGTTGAACGCGCACGACTGGTGGGCCGTCCGCAAGCGAGCAATCCGACCGGACAACACCACCGCGCCGATCTCTTGGGCCACGTTCCGCAAAGCTTTTGAAGTCCAGTACCTTCCGTCAGCCGTTCGTCAAGTGAAGGAGAATGAATTCATGCAGTTGAAGCAAGGGAGCCGGACAGTGAAACAGTATGCCGCAGAATTCAATAAGTTGTCTAAGTTTGCTAGTCAGTTTTTGCCTACTGAAGAGTGCCGTATGTGACGGTTCAAAGTGGGTCTGCGACACTCTATCGGTGTGCATGTCAGGGTCCCGAAGTACAAGACCGTGGGCGAGGCTCTGAATCACGCTCTCCGCCTTGAGAACCTGCATCCTTCCGGTGCTGACGACGTTGTGCGCCACTCCAATCACAAACGTCCTAGCTATACGGGAGGCAACAACGACGCGTCAAAGCGTCCAAATAACGACGGCTACAAGGGTGAGAAAACGATACCTAAGTGCACCAATTACGGGCGAGTCGGACACCATGCCAGCAACTGCTTTTTCCGCAATATTGAATGTTTTGCTTGCGGACAGATGGGTCACAGGGCCCAAAATTGTCCAAGCTTTCGTCAGACTCGTAACGCCCCGCCACAACAATACCGTCAAGAGAATCGAGGACAAGCACCTCGACCTTCTCTGCCCACTCAACCCGCACCGCAAAATGGCCGAGAGCGTCGCCCCAACACTCAGGGCCGCATCTACGCCATGACTCGAGATGAAGCGCTGGCATCAGATACAGTAGTGTCAGGTATATTAAAATTCAATAATGTGTCTGCTCGTGTGTTATTTGATTCAGGCACTTCGCATAGTTTTACATCGGCAAACTTTGCCGTCGAGCACAAATTTCCTGTAATATCATTAGATCTCGACCTTAGCGTAAGCACACCTTCGGGCACACCGATTCTTACAAACTTAGCTTACGTCGGCGGGATTATCTGTATCGGCGGTCAAAAGATCGGTCTGGATGTGATAGTTCTAGACATGAAGGACTTTGACATCATTCTGGGAATGGATTGGCTCGGGCCGTGCAACGCAACCATAGACTGCGCCAAAAAGAAGGTCACATTCCGCATGCCTGGAGTGCCTGAATTCTGCTACTCGTGTGGTGAGGCGTCGCCGACCTGTATGGTGATCTCCGCAATATCTGCTCAACGGATGCTGCATTCCGGGTACGAAGGCTATCTAGCTTCCATTCGAGATATGCGACAGGATGGTGCAAACGCGGGTCAGACCGACGTTATGGCAGAATTCCTAGACGTGTTCCCAGACGAGCTACCCGGCATGCCGCCCGATCGAGAAATAGAGTTCACCATCGACACATTCCCCGACACCCGGCCGATCTCGAAAGCCCCTTACAGAATGGCCCCTGCAGAATTGAAGGAATTGAAGGCATAATTTCAGGAATTACTTGATAGAGGGTTTATCCGTCCGAGTGTCTCGCTGTGGGGTGCGCCCGTGCTATTCGTGAAGAAGAAGGATGGATCGATGCGGCTCTGCATCGACTATCGGAAATTGAACAAAGCTACCGTCCGAAACAAATACCCCCTGTCCTGCATCGACGACTTGTTCGACTAGCTCCAAGGTGCAACGGCATTTTCGAAGATTGATCTGCGATCGGGTTATCACCAACTCAAAGTCAAGCCAGATGACGTGCCGAAGTCCGCCTTCCGTACTCATTATGTCCACTACGAGTTCTTGGTAATGCTGTTCGATCTGACAAACGCCCCTGCCGTCTTCATGGATCTAATAAATCGGGTGTTCCATCCGTTCGTTGACAAGTTCGTAGTAGTCTTCATCGACGACATCCTCGTCTACTCGAAGGATCGAGCGCAACATGCAGAGCATCTGCGGACGGTACTCCAAACCCTTCGAGAGAATCAGTTATACGCGAAGATGAGCAAGTACGAGTTCTGGCTGAACAACGTCTCATTCCTTGGGCACATCATCTCCGCCGCGGGCATCGCAGTCGATTCGAAAAAAGTTGAGGTAGTTGCTGATTGGAAATGACCCGCATCAGTTGGCAAAATTCGAAGCTTCCTAGGCTTGGCGGGATACTACCGACGCTTCGTGAAGGACTTCGCGAAGATCGCATCGCCGTTGACTCGCCTCACCCAGAAAGGAGTCGCATTCAAGTGGTCAGACGACTGTGAAGCTTCCTTCCAGGAGCTCAAACAACGGCTCGTTTCGGCCCCGATACTTGCTCTTCCTAAAGGGACGGAGGGATTTCAAATCTTCAGCGATGCTTCTGGCCAGGGCTTGGGGTGTGTGCTCATGCAGCGGGATAAGGTGATATATTTTGCTTCCCGACAGTTGAAGCCGCATGAGAAGAACTACCCCATGCACGACCTAGAACTAGCGGCAATTGTGTTCGCGTTGAAGCTGTGGCGTCACTATCTCTATGGCGTGGCGTGCAGGATTTATACAGACCACAAAAGCCTCAAGTATCTCTTCACCCAGAAAGAACTGAATTTGCGGCAGAGGCGATGGCTCGAACTAATCAAAGACTATGACTTATCAATTGACTATACGCCGGGCAAGGGAAATGTGGTAGCGGATGCGCTGAGCCGGAAGTACTTAGCTTCGTTATGCATCAACGATCGACTGCTGCGTGACTTGGAAGGAATGGGCATCGAACTCCGAGTTCATTTCAGAGACGTAAAACTGGCGTAACTGCGGGTGGAACCAAGCCTACTGGAGAGTATCAAGTCTGCACAGAAGGACGACCCATACCTGGAGAAGATGCGAAAGCTGATATTGACAGGAAAAGTGTCCGACTTTGCAGAGGACGAGTCGGAAGTGTTGCGCGTGAAGGGACGGCTATGCGTACTGGACGACGTAGAACTTAGAAAGGAGATAATGACGAAGGCGCACTATGCAAAATATTCCTTGCATCCTGGCAGCACCAAGATGTATAAGGACCTCCGCGTTGTCTTTTGGTGGCACGGCATGAAGAGGGACGTTGCGCTCTTTGTGTCAAAATGTATGGCCTGTCAGCAAGTCAAAGTCGAGCATCAGCGACCGGACGGGGAGATGCAGAACCTCGCCATTCCAGAGTGGAAATGGGATCACGTCACTATGGACTTCGTTGTTGGCTTGCCAAGGACGCCGCAGGGAAACGACGCCGTTTAGGTCATCGTCGATCGACTAACCAAGTCAGCGCACTTTATCGCCATCAAAGTTACTTGGAGCGTCGACCGCCTTGCTCAGATATACCTTGATGAAATAGTTCGGCTGCACGGGGTCCCAGTTTCTATTGTCGCTGATCGAGATGGACGGTTCGTAGCGCACTTCTGGAGTAGTCTTCATTCAGCACTGGAGACCAAGTTGAAGTTCAGCTCAGCTTATCATCCTCAGACTGACGGCCAAACAGAGCGGGTGAACCAAATTCTCGAAGACATGTTACGACTCAGTGCGATTGACTTGAAGTCAAGTTGGGACGTCCATCTACCGCTGGCCGAGTTTGCATACAACAACAGCTATCAGTCCAGCATCCAAATGGCACCGTATGAAGCTTTGTACGGCCGGAAGTGCAGATCGCCTATTTGCTGGGATGAAGTCGGGGAACGGCAGATACTTGGTCTGGAGCTGGTGGAGCAGACTGTGCTGAAGGTCAAGTTAATACGAGAGAGATTGAAGATAGCACAAAGTCGGCAGAAAAGCTATGCCGACACGTACCGACGCCCCCTCGAGTTCTCGGAAGGCGACCATGTATTCTTGAAAGTCATGCCTATGCAGGGAGTTTCCAGGTTCGGTGCGAAGGGGAAATTGAGCCCAAGATTTGTTGGCCCGTTCGAAATATTGAAGCGAGTCGCCCCGATAGCTTACCAAATCGTCTTGTCGCCTACGTTGTCAGAGGTATATGACGTCTTCCACGTATCGCAATTGCGGAAGTACGTGCATGATCCGAGCCATGTTGTGGATTTGGGTAAGCTGGACCTGAAGGCGGACTTATCATATGTCGAAGAGCCGGTGCAAATCTTGGAGCGCAATGATAAACTCCTTCGCAACCGTGCTATTCTCCTCGTCCGCGTCCTCTGGAGGAACCACTCGGTCGAAGAGTCGACGTGGGAGCTTGAGTCAGAAATGAAGAAAAAGTTCCCTTCATTGTTCTCGTAGAGGTAGGTTTTATTTTAAGTTTCGAGGACAAAACTTTTTCTTAGTTGGTTATGGTGTAGTGCCCCGTCCCTACATCGTGCCCCGTACTTGTCTACGGGGTGCACGAGAAAGGAACACTGTCGCTATCGATTCGGTCGGGACCGATAGGTCGGGATCGACCGAGTCGATCGAACGGGAACGGTTGAATTAAGATCCATTCCTCGTTATGGAATGTCTTCTTCAGAACCAAGTCCCATATTCAGCGGGTTGCGCCTCGAGGATTGACTCTGCGGCTGAGTCGGGAGAGACCTCCCGTTGCTCTGCTTTTCACGTCGCTTGCGTTGGTTTTGGCTTTGTTTTTTGAATGCGTTTTCGTGAATGTTTTCGATGGTTTTCATGGCTTGTATTTCGAACTCGCATTTCCTATCGAACTCCTTGAATAATGCAGTATTCTAATCGGTTGCTTGTGCGATTTCAGGTAATCGCGTAGGCGACGTCTAGCGCGACCAACAAGTTCTCTCGCCGAAGTAAACTCAAGGTGAGTGGCTGACCCTTCTCTTCTCGACCCCCTTCTTAGGCAAAGTCGATAGTGTTGTTGCGAATGAAAAGATAAATGCAAGTGCACGAACACGAATGAATGAGCAAGTTCTCAAAAGAAAAGGTAGGCTATGTCTTAACAACTAAAAACAAGTCTTTGCACGGTCATGGACAACTTGTCGACAAGGTGAGCGTTTCTCCGCACGGCAACCCGAGGCCACGGGACCGTTGCAGGCAAAGGGAAACAAATAATTAGCTGCGTTGGGCACGGTTTAGGCGAGGACTTGCAGCGGGGCTCGCTACTCACGCTGAAAGGATCCCGTCTAACAAAAGCTAGAGGAGTCCACGATGGCTCTGGGAGCCAGTGACAAACCACACGAAATATTGCACTTGGTATTAAAATGATAACAATTGACAGGGAAGAACATGGTAAGTTTCATAAGGCGCGACGCGGTCCGCCGCGGGTAAGTTCAACGTTAATTTTATTATGCTTGTCATATGCTTGTTTGAAATCCATTAGGATGGTTAGAAACATTCATACTCTAAGTCATATAAACTCTTCAACCAAATGAGAGCTTGGAACTTAAATAGCCACGCACCAGTACAAAGTGTAATGTACTGATCCTCGCTCTCCACCCAGGTATCCCAAACTACGAAGGGCGTACCGCTTAAAATCTCAAGGCGGCGTGGACACTTTTGAAGCCTCGTCCGTGAGAAGGCTTGTTTCTGAATTCCTTTTGAAGACTCCGCATTCAGTATAAAAGAAGACCAATGGCGGCTCGGCTTCCCTCGATCGCAGGTGGAAAGTGTAACTATTTTGCTTGTAAAAAGGGATGTAATGTATGGAACGACTATCTCATCGGCGTTCGTTTTGTAAGTCGAGTCATATTGTAGCCCGCGCGGCAATGAATGTAATGATGTCAATGTAAATGAAGTTTTATTATCAATGAAAAAGTCTACTTCTATTTCAAATGTGTCAATCAATTTCTCTGCGTACTCTAACTTGATGTTGTGTTTCGGATGACCTTATGACTACGCCTTGTGCGATCGCAACTTAGGTTCGCACGACATCACGCCCGGGGGACGACTATCGATTCTACGGAATCGGGGCACGACAGATAATAGGTCAAGTGGCGGGGACAGCCTTTCGGTGAGGGGCGAGGCTAGTCTTGGCAGGTGGCCGTGCTATTCGTGGTAGTGGTTGTGGAGAAGGTGTAGGCGGAGGTCTCGGCTGGGCAGATGGCAGAGTTTCGAGTCGGGTTAGGGATAGGATTAAGTGGGTCCGTGTCGGGGGTTTGTGTCCGGCATGTCGGACACGAAGGGGTGGATGTATTTGTAAAGGAAATTATGTAGTGGAACGGACACAGACACGATGCACTGTACGTTTGTGGTGGAAAATTATTTGGAGAAATATTGTGGAAAAAATATTGGAGGAGTACCTGCCTATTTATAGGATATGGAAATTCCCAATTGGATAAGAACTTGGAATATTTAAACCCAATTTAGATAATTCGTAATCTAATATAAATCAATCAAATCCAAATCCAAATATAATCCAATTTAAATTAAATTAAATTTTTAGTTTAAAATTGAATGGGATAAATCAAATTTTAAATATTTAACTATATAAATAAATCTATAAATTTAAATCAAGATTTAAATCGCCACAATAATTTTGAGGTATATTTTCCAAAAATACTAATAATAATAATTTCAAAAATTACATTATTATTTAAAATAAACTAATAAATAATTACAAATATATATGTATGCACAAATAACGTTCTCATAATTATGCTTTTCTAGTATACAATAAAAATATTATTTATTTATTAATAATTGTGAGAAATGAAAGGCTTTATAAATAAAATAACAAACTTGGGAATTTTGGAACGATAACAAAATAATTATTATGTATATTATTTTGAAACTATATAAATAGAAAAAAATATTTTTCAAAAATATGTACGCTTGCACATAATCGCACTCGTCGAGCAAATTCGAAAAATAAAATTTCGTGCGCGATGTATAATACGACTACGCGACGTACAATACAAAATTTTAAATCAGTACCAAATTTAATATATAAAAAAATATTAGAAAATTTAGGGGTTTTACAACTGGTGTCCATAAATAGCAAACACCTTTACTGCCAGAGAGGTATAATAGATCAAGACTGCCAGAGAGGTGGCAGTCCTGCCAGAGAGATGACAGTCCTTCACATAAGAAGGACTGCAAGGACCCATATGTAGGACTGCCAGGGTCCTTGCAGTCCTTCTTATGTGAAGGACTGCCACCTCTCTGGCAGTCCTAATCTATGATCGGGACTGCCAGAGTGTTGGCAGTCCTCTGTGTCACAACATGAATTTTAACCCGATGAAAAGTTAAAATTTAGTTACCAAGAGGGCTTCCGATGCATCAAAGTGTTCTTCGGACGTGACGGAAACATTTGATGATCCCGGTTGTTCCATGTTCAATATTTTTCTACATTAAACACATAATTCAACTTTTATATGTGAAATTCATGTTTAAAACATTAAACATATATTAATTCGATGACTTACCAATAAATGGGAGAAGTCAATGACCTAGAGTTGAGGGAGAGAACAATTTGGAAAAAATGTAGGGAGAAAAGAAAATAGTTGGGGTTAAATTCTTTGACCTAGAGTTGATGGAGAGAAGAAAAGAGTTGAGGGAGAAAAGAAAAGAGAAGAGGGAGAGAGAAAAAAGAAAATAAAACTGGGTATTTATACCTTTGCTTGGGCTAGCTCCAAGTAAAAAAATTTGATGGCAAACTTGTAATATTTTGAAACATTTTTGGACTAGCCCCTAGCAAAAAGGGTGGTGCCCTTAGAAAAAACCTTAATCATAGGCCGAAGACAAACACCATCTTAGAATTTCATATAGCATATTTACAGCTCTCCCCCTCTCTTAGTCCGTGATGTCTTCTTCTTCTGCTACTATCACGGCGGCGGCGGCTGCTGCCGCTCCGGCGGCGACGGTGACGCCGGCGGCGGCGGAGTGGCACCAGAGGCCTCCTAACCCCAAGAACCCCATCGTGTTCTTCGACGTCACTATCGGCAGCATCCCCGCCGGGAGGATCAAGATGGAGCTCTTCGCCGACGTCGCCCCCAAAACCGCAGAAAACTTCAGGTTCACTACTATAAACCACCCCCACACCCAATCCTTGATTGACCAATTCCTATGTTGCACGGACACGGCATCGATATTGAAGTGTCCGAGTGTATTTTGGAGCCTTGGTACGTGTCCGACGCGACATTGATACGACACCGATTTTTGAAATTTCCCTAAATTAAGTGAAAAATGAAAATTGAAATTAGCCTTATTAGAAACATATACTAGTTCTAGTTTCATTTTGTGCTCCTAGAAGATTTCTTTTGTAATGAGTTCAAGTCTCGGAACGAAGCCCTAACCCTAGAAGCTTGTGTCCGGGCTGTGTCTGGGTGAGATCGTGCCCTACCCTTTCTCCATAAAATTCATCGTCAGTTCATGAGCAGTTCCTCTTCGAATCCGGGTTGTTCAGAAATAAATTAAAACCACTGTAGGAAAAAAATTATAATTATAATTATATTTCAACATTTTTTAAATTTTTAATAGAATTTTTAACATTTCAAATTAAAAGGATGTGCCGGGAACTCAGATACATTGTTACACTAGTCCATAACTGCTGGAACTGTTGAAATGTCGATATCAACACTCTCTACTCATAGGGTCTGCTTGGATTGAGGAAAAAAAAGTAGAGTTAAAAGTGGGGTTAAGTGGGAGTGGGAGTGGGGGTGGGGGTGGGGGTGGGGGTAGAGTTGCTTGGATTGAAGGGAGAGTTAAGTGGGGTGTGTTTAATAATTAATAACTCTTGCTTGGATTGGAGGTTTTGAGTGAGGAGGATTAATAAAAATACAATAGTTACCAAAATACCCTTATTACATATGTCATAAAATTAAATTTGATTGTAGATTTAATTAGAACTTGTCAAAATATTTTCGCAAATGAGGATGCTATGGAGCAACATGTAGAAAGGAAGAAAAAAAAAGGTCGTAATTTATAGGACAAATAAGGGGTATTCATGACTTTTTAAACAAAACCTCTCAATCTTCCTTGCCAACCCTCCGATTTGGGGTTGAAACAATAGACACAAGAGGGTTAAACAAATCCTCATTTAACCCTCTATAACCCCTCATAAATTTCTATCCTCAAATCAAGCATGATTTTTATTTCCCCTCACTTAACTCTCTTAACCCTCAATCCAAGCAGACCCTCTATGGGTCTGATAGTGAGGCCAATACCCTGTATTTGAACCTTGGTTAAGAATTTTAGGCTAGAGTCTAGAGATTTCAATAATATTTCCTTATATCATCCTTATTTCCTTCCTAATTTTGTATATTTTCCTCCTATATTTTCATATTTTGAGAAGGGCATATCGACTTTGTTAAAATAGTTGGCATCTGCCTGGGCAGTCCGAGGCTCTTGTGGACTTTAGACCGCTTGCATCACATTTTAGAACTCTTATTTAACGGGTGAAGAGAAAACATAGGCAGGGGCTGATGGTAAATATAGAGTGGTTGACCTTATTGATCTTATAAAGGTTTGAGAACTCATTAATGATTCTGATATTGCATTGCTTACCCGAATAGTGGCATTTCAAATAACAAGTATTCGTCAACCTCCTAGCTTGTGCATAATAAGATTGGGATAAGCATAATTTTTATTATCCTATTGTAAAGTTTGACCAATCCTAAATCTTTCGTCTCAGTTTTTCGCTATTCCTCAATTCTAGTATGTGAGAAAATTTGGATTTTTCTTTTCGAAAACATGAAACTAAAAAGCATAGAAGAGAGAGAGTAACATCACCACTGTCCCTTAATTTTTCTTGGTTTCTTCATACAAAAGCTATATTCTATGCATAACACAAAAGTAGGGAAGTCAGTCTAACTTTTGCTCCAAATAAGCTTTACATGCTTTTAAAATTAATTTGGTCTTGATAACTCTTTTTAATTTTATCTTCTTCTGATTATGGTATTCTTTGTAGATAACTTGCAAATCATGCATTTGTTGTGTATATTGACTTACAATAGCTCTTTTTCGTGCTTAGACTAATACCAACTTTCTCCATATTATCGCAGGCAATTGTGCACCGGTGAATATAGGTAATGCTGATGCGTCCATTGATACTGCACTGACTTGTCGACCTTCTTTCAGATTGAGTAATTCTTTAGGACGCTGCAGAGGTCCTATATAAGATTTTGACTTATTTCTTTTCCCCAGTTAAAGTTGCGTCCGAAATAAATTATTTAAGGCCTGTTTTCTTTGATAAACTAGTAAAGTTGGTTATCAAGCCTACTTCCATATTTATTCATGCATATTATCTTCCCAATGAGTGATTTCTTGTTCAATGTGCACACGGTTCCCTTTGGAATTTTGATCAATATATTTTTAGCGGTCATCCTCTAAAAGGTCGTGGAATCATTCTACCAAACTCATCCACAAATTTTATTTGTAGGTTATAGCTCTCTGCCAGGATATTATTCATCTCAAACTCGAAATGATTTCAGATAGTGTCCTCCACTTTATTATTACAATTTTTTGAGACTATTTATCTATCTATTACATTTTAATTTCTACCAATTTATAGTTCTTATGGGCCTATTTGGTTACTTTGAGTTGGGTTAATGAATTGCTATTAAGTGAATTGGACCAATTCACAATGTTTGGTTCACATGAACTAGGAAGTGGGAATTCCACCTTGGAATCTTCCCATTGTGGAAATTGGAATTGTAATTAACACATTTTATGAGTGAATACCAATTCCATAAAATGAGACTCATTAACGAGGTTACCCTGTGACAATGGTTACTTTAGCTCTCTAAAGATAATTGTTTCCGTTAAAGTTTGTCTTCTCATTAATGTTAGAGGTAATTAATCTCTCAACCTTAATGGTCATTGTATTGTACCCACAATTCAAAGTTCCAAACCACCAAACAAATGGAAGAAACTTGAATTTGAAGTCATGGAACTGATAGTAGCCAACAAAGACATGGAATTGGAATTGAAGTTTCATGGTTCTCGGTTCCATGAGTTCGGCAATCCATGAAATTCCTACTCTGTAACCAAACTGATCCTGGATCGTGTAAATTCGGTTTTTCATATCTTTTTGTTAAAAAAAATCTCTTACAATAACTGTAGTTGTGAATGCAGATATATGGTTACATGTTCTTTTAGCAAGTGTGCATTCTTGTTGACGATTTGTCTCAAAAAATTGATATATGTGCAGAAAAGCAGGCATACCTGTTGGTTACAAGGGATGCCAATTTCATCGAGTGATTAAAGAATTTATGATTCAAGCTGGTGATTTTGTGAAGGTTGTTCTTTGTATTTTCATTCTCTTGACAAGTAATGTATCTTGAAGCTTGATTTTCTTTTCTTGTAAATTGATTTCTCACTCTTGGTGTCAAATATGTCTCTCTTCTGTTCCCTTTGCAACAAAAAATAATTCTCCTTGCAGTCTAGTAAAGGTGCAAATATGACTTTGCTCCCCTTCAAGGTCACTGCTAGATGTATAACAAATTCATTTACCTCCAAAAAGAAAGTAAAAAACTCTCCTTGCAGTCTAGTAAAGGTGCAAATATGACTTTCTTCCCTTCAAAGTCACTGCGAGATGTGTGACAAATCCATTTACCTTCAAAAAGAAAGTACAAACTCCTTATGTGAAATTACTTACAGCACAATGCGTATCTTGTGGTTACCATACTAATAATTGTACTTGGATCTGAATATGTAAAATTGTCATGTTTAGCTTTTTCTTATCTATTTATTTTTGTTTTTCAGGGTGATGGTAGTGGATGTGTTTGCATCTATGGGAGTAAGTTTGAAGATGAAAATTTCATTGCAAAGCATACAGGTCCTGGTCTACTTTCTATGGTAAGTCATTACCTTTCTGTTAAGGTATCATTTGTCACTAGTATACATTGGATGAAAGTTACATGATGGTCTGTTCTGTTGGATTCAGTTGTCTTCTATGTGTTTTGTTAAATTTCCATTATTTTTATGCCTTTCTATTATTGCTTCTCTACAAAATATAAAAGGTCAGTTTTACAACCTTCCGATCTTGTACTTTGAAAGCCTAGCAATTTGTATATCGAATGCTCACACACATGGTGATTGTAAGAAAGAATTTTGTCCCCATGCAATAAGCAACTTGTTATGTTTCCCTCCCGGAATACGGTGAGCCAAGTACGTCATAAGCATCCCAGGCTACACGACATCACGAATACCCCAACATTCGTACATGCAATTGTCGTATGTGATTCTAGGATGAAAAATGGAGCAAATTAACTATTACAAGATTTTGAAAGATAACATGTATATATACAAAGTCCACTATATACAACCCAGAGTCTATCTCTAAAAATATTTAATTTACAATATTAAAACATAAGGTAGAGCAGAGTAGACAAAATGTGATACGATGTTCACGTCCTTGATCTTAGTCTTCAGATTCTTCCACGTCGTACAGGGGCAAAGATTCTTCTGGTATTCCTTCTTCACCTAGCCGTCAAAGACATGCAAGCTCCCAGTTCAATGATGATGAAAGTTGAAAACGAAAAGTGGTTTGAATTTAAATCGAATCCGATTAAAGGAATGGAGCTTGAAGTTTAGATTTATGAATTAGGATTAGATTTATACTTAGGTTTTAAATTCTATACTTACAAATATCCTTAATGTCCTTCCTTGAATCGCAACACACAAATAACTACTAAACACATTTCTATTTGATATGCAATTTAGAGAACATATTGAGTCACACACTTGTCTATTTTCTCAGCAATAATCTCATTTTTTTGGGATCATATTGTTTTTGGATTGGCACGGTGCTTAGAGTTCGGCCCTACATAGGATATGGAAAATTAGATGAATTAAGTTTTAAACTTAATCTATTTTGGATGGAATTAGGTATATCAGGTTTCCGGCACAAGCAGTGAGCTAAGCCTTACATTCTCTCTTTGCAAGGCCTTGCGAAGAAGGTACTAATGATCAGCTTTCTTGTTATTGGTATATTGCAAAGATTTCGATCGGTGTGACCCAAGTGTTCCCTCCCTCCCCAATGATACAGTCTACAATCACAAACAACCTATCTACACTTAGTCTTATTATTATCTTTTCTAAAATTAGGTATGTACCTCAATCTGTATGCACGAGGTACCACGTGATACAACAACACGAAATAAAGAATTGTTTGTCGCAGCAAAGTAGTTCCAAAACTCTAGAAAAAGTCCAACTTGATTATTTAATTTTGCTTACGTGTCCATGTGTTCGTGTCCTACGCAACCTAAGTTAAGGTAACGACACTTAAGGATTTATAAGTTATTGTCAGTCCATCTCTATTCCTAAACAAATTCCTAAACTTAGGAGGACTAACCCTAAATTTAGGTTTTTCGATAATATGTTTTGGATCAAAATTTACAATCTTGAAATTTCCAAAAATTTCGGCCGAGTCTCCTTTGTTTTCCTTTATCCGAAACAATTTATATAAACCATCAGGAGCAACTCTCCCTCGTATTCCTGGGTACAAAACCCCTTCAGTGAAACAACTCAACACCGAAACCCACACACTTTATAATATATATTCGACATGAAAATAATAGTAAGGTTTATGACTTATTATACCAAAGCACTTACCATAGTAGCAAACAAGCACTTTGAATATACTCCCTGCATAGGATACATAGACTAAAAATAAAAGATTAACATCTCGAAAATTTTATAAATAAACAATGTTGAGAAATACAAATCACTTACCATTATACACTTACCTTAAGTAGAACTATTGTGTGGTAAAGCGTGCATGCTGAAATTTTTAGAAAATAGCTCAAAATGAGCCGATACGTGATTTTTTCGACTTCGATTTTGGTCAAAAATCCTAGAACTACAAAAATACTAGAAACTAACTTCAATTCTACATTCTCAAGTGTTAAAGTCTTTTTTAACTAAGATTTACTTTTGCTGAATTTTAATAATAATTGACCCGAATGGTCAAACCCGAATGGTCAAAATTCACTATTCGGATACGCTATGCACCTTTACGCCAAGAATATCTAATTTCAGTATCATATTAGGTTATGTATACTGGAAA